>VMRK01000354.1:0-41360 GCA_016801395.1 Leptodermis oblonga
ACATCGGAACTGAGAAGATCAGCATCTTCTGTCCAATAATCATTTGAATCTTGCCACCGATATACTTGCAAGTGCCCATCTGGTTCCAACTTCAAGAATCGTGCTTCTGATGAAACATTGTAGGAAAGAAAGCTCCCAATGTCGAATTCAACATACTGAAGCTTTTCATCAGTATAGTTTTTGTAATAATAACATTGAGGTGGATTGGAGTTTATATAAGCACCAACGCCATAATCATCAACGGACAAAGAATACAAACCTTCACTCAGATTTGATGCTGAAACACTTGATGTCAGCCTCTGCCCACTCATCAATCTCTGTCCAACAACTAAGGAATCGGTAGGATAATCAAAAGATTGCCAAATGGGCTCGTTGTTTTTGCCAAACAGAACAAGATTTCCACTTTCTGTCAAGTTCATGCCTGCAACTGAGTTTCCTGCTGTGTTGGTGGACCATACCAGCGTGCCATCCGAGCTCTTCAAGATCAGATCTCCATCCTGGCTGAGTCGCAAGGTCGCATTGACTTGAACAGGATTATTCCTGTTAGCTGACCAAACCAATTGTGGAAACTGAATGACAGAGTCGGGGAAAGTGTAATCTGTATTCCTGGAGATGAGGATTCCAAATATGCAGTCCTTAGAACCATTCGTATCCAAACTAAACGTACCACCGTTATTACAGTAGAAGCCGCACACAAATGCTGATGATCCTTGATCAATTACTCTCATCAGAATTGGTGTCAAAGTGGTACTTTCTGTGCTACTATTTGCAATTACTGAAGGCTGGTTGATCCATGAAGTGGAAAGTTTGGCAGTGGAATTGTAAGATGGTTGGGCATATGACAATGTTGAAGAGGAGTACAGAAGCAAACAAGCAGGAACAAGAACAAGAACAAGAACATAATCGTACTCTCTTTGTTCTGAAATCATGGCTTACTTACTTTCTGTGCTACTTACTTGGATATAGATTGCTTCCCCATTATAATTAGCTCATTCTTCTCTCCAAGTTGCCTAACACATATTGAGTGTATCGACTTTGCTGCATGGGTTTATTCAGACTATATTATGTGGCTGCAAAGACTCCAATTTCTTGCTGATAGGAGAGTAGTACCCTTTACCTACCTTCCCGTGTTGGGAGGGGGACCTACCGACTTGACTTGCCCTTTGGTTTCACTCCATGAGTTCTTTTGTCCACTTTATTCTTGTCTTCTTTATTAATTTTTTTAATGGAGTAGTAGACCCCATGATATGATATATGGTTATTGTATATTAGTTAAGCTGATATGATGATATTCGAATTAAAAGATTAATCTCATTTTTTTTTACTTTTAAGAACAGCTAATTAAGTGGTTGACACCCTTAGGGACATGGTAATTCTTTATTAAAATAAAATAGGTGACAGATTAGTCTCATTCTAGTTTATTGCATGTATTGACTCTATAATTGAGTGATCGATCAGTCTTCTTTACTCTTACCCAAAAAAAAAAATGTAAAAAAGGTGTTTTCTTTTTGCTTTGTAAGGCGATGATTCTTGCAATGACTAAATGAGAAAGGAAAAATGTCAGTCATCTTTTGTTGACTTGTGAAGACGTACGCGTATTGACCACAAGGAAAAAGGTGACAAGTAAAATGAAGCTAAACGTGTTGTTTGCGTCTAATTTTATTTTGTATACTAAGAAAACTTATTTTGTTTTAAATTATAGAAAATTAAGTGAAATAATTTTATTTTGATATTATTTATTATTAGAAATATGAGTACTCCTTTTTAGTGGAGCAAATAAAATATATATCATGCCTAAAATAAAATAATATATACTCTTTTTGTCTCATTAGAAGAGTTAAATTTCAAAATATTTTTTTTATTCTATTAGAAGAGTCAAGTTTTAATTTATTTACTTATTATACCTCTATTAATAAATTATGTTTGAATCACAATTAATCCACCTTTGAAAAGTAATAACATTAGTGCAAAACATAGTGGCAAATTACAAATTTTATGTGTTGTACCTGTATCTCATAAAAAGTTGTACATTCTTTAAATTTGACGATTCTAATGAAACGGAGGAAGTTTGTGTTGGATATATCTTCCGGAAACAGCAACAATGACTAACAACAAGAAAACAAAAGTTTATTCTAACTAAACACTAATCTATTACAAATGGTAACAAAAGGAAATTGCTTCTTCAAATTGTGCTAAGCACTTTTCTTTAGGCTTTATTAGTTCCCTTTAGTGTGCAAAGAGTTCCGGAACTAATATCCTTGTGGGATAAGATGAAGATATCTGTTGTAAGTTTGCACTGACTTAAACAGAACAGAAACAAGAGTAAAAAGTGCAAGAATATCTTGTACAATTGAGAATGATTTCATATATGTAAATCACGTCCTAAGGAGCCTATATATAGACCTCCAAAGGGTGCCATTCAATAGCCACAACTCTTACGAAGAGGTAGGAAGAAACGGAACTGAATTCGGATAAGAATTGAATTCAGAATCACCATTTTCGTGAAGTGATGCAACTTTTCAGAAGAAGAAAACTTGTACTGGAACATGTCCAAAATGCTGTCCGAATCAGACAGTATTTTGGACATACATCAGTCCAAAAGTTGAACTTTTCAGTTTCAGTTGTTTACTGGAACACGTCCGAAATACTATCCGAATCGGACAGTATTTCGGACATGCTTCAGTTCATTCCTTTTCCTTTCTTCTTTCAGCTTAATTATTGGAAATTCTCCAACAGTTTGTAAATATTAAAAATACAAAATTAATAAGGTGTCGGACAGTACAAACCGAAAGATTATGCTTTAATTGTTACAAAAATAGAATAAAAATAAAAACCAGATCATTTGATTCGTTTGCACCCCGTTTTTTGTCTAGACTTAAAAACAAAAATCCCTTAGTGACAACCATCACTTTGTCACCAAAAGAAATAATATGGTCAATAAAGGTTTTTGTAACTAAAATTACCTTCGTCGCCAAGTCTCGAGCCCAAGGGTTGTTTCAGTGACCAAATTAACTGTTCACCAATTGTGACCTAAAACAATGGTCAATAGTTGGGTAACCAAAAGAACACATTCTGGTCACCAAAAGTATGGATTTTCGTACAAAAAGAAATAGTCAGTAGTATTTGGGCAAATTATACAAATGGCCACTAAACTATTGCCCGTGCCCTGTTTTAGCCACTAAACTATTTTTGGCCCACTTTTGGCCACTAAACTATTAGAAGTGGCCAGTAATGACCATTCTGTTAGTAAATTTGGTTATCTTTAACGGAAGCCTCAAGTTCAGTTTAGTTCAAGTTGGTGTTATCTTTAGGAGGGGACTCGGAGATATGAAATCGAAGATCAAAGCTACGATTGTGAGCTAAGAGTTGAAATCCGCACATCATGGACATGTGGAAGCTCTGGAAAACAGATTCATTTGTTGCCCACCTTCAAAGTTCAGTTGTACTGAGCAAAATAAAACCTCCTCCGATCCGCCGCCACCGTCGCCGCTTATCCTAGCAGTTATCGATCGACCGTGTACGGCGGAAACCGTAAATTTTAGGAGAAGAAGGAACAGAGAAATTGAAGCCTGGAAATTAACTGGGCATGCATGAAAGAGAGGAAAAATGCAGAGGATTAGCCAAAAATGAATAATATGGGCTGATGAAGTAGTTTTCTAGTTACAGTATTATAAAGGGGGATTGATCGGGCGATGATGAATGTAGTTGCAGCAATAAGTAGTCAAGAAGATGACAAAATCATTGAGGGCAGAACATGGAAAACGGAACTTGCAGGTCGCCCCTTTCCTTTATTCTTAGCAAGACATCAAGCAAATCACAGGTCATGAACTGAACTTGAGGCTTCCGTTAAAGATAACCAAATTTACTAACAGAATGGTCTTACTGGCCACTTTTAATAGTTAGTGGCCAAAAATAGTTTAGTGACTAAAACAGGGCACAGGCAATAGTTTAGTGGCCATTTGTATAATTTGCCCGTAGTATTTTGGTCACCAAAAAATTGTTAACGGCCCTTGGTGACCTCAGGTTACTATGAGAGTAAACTTTTCCTTATCGTGGATTCTTTAATTGATAAGCAACACATTCTTCATCATCTGATTCCATGCACTTTGGTAATTAAATCTACAAACTATAACCGTCACAAGAGATGAATATATATTGCCCTAATTGCCCAATCGTCAAATCCCACTAATTAACAGAACATTGAATAAAGACAACGTTGAAGTTGCAACACATTATTGTCTCTCAAGTGAAAATAGAAGGGGCAATTGGGCTTAAGTTGAAGTTTGGTAGCTAGGAATGCAAGAGGTTTTTAGCCTTATAGAGTTGAAATTGTAATGTGATGTTTTCTCTCATGCGTTTGGACAAAAATACAAATTAGGCCTTGCATGGAAAACAGTGTACTAATCCCACTGAAATGATAGAAGATGGATGATTGCATTAAAATGACCCCCAAAAAAAAAAAAAAAAAAAACAGCCAATGAGCTATTTGAAATTACAAATGTGCAGAGCAATCTGAACTGAAATGAATGATTTTGATCTATCTTGGTCCTGACAACGCCGAAGGAAGCAACTCAGTAGCATCGTAAGCAGCTGCTGCCATTTTCGCAACTGTGGTTGGATTCAAGAAGTCATAATCAAGATTGGTTTCAGCTGTCACTGAGCCCTCAAGCACCTTAACGACTGTGGACATTGATGGCCTTCTTGTGAAATCTCCCGGTAAACACCATGCCGCAATCCCCAGCATCTCAACTGCTTCCTCGATATGGTTCAGCCTGTCCTCGCTTTTCTCATCCTCCAATTGCTCAAGTTTTTCTTCTTCAGCTTTTCTCTTGAACAAACTCAACAAGTGCTTTTCTTCCTCGGCCTTGGACCAATCTACATTCTTCCGACCACAAATGATTTCCAGCATCACTACACCAAAGCTGTAAACATCCACCTTTTCTGTGATGACGGAACTCAACCATTCAGGAGCCATGTATCCTGGGGTTCCTCTCATCCTTGTCACAACTCGGCTTTGATCCTTCTCAATCAGCTTGGACAGTCCAAAATCGGAGATTTTTGTATTGAAGTTGTGATCCAAAAGGATATTTTGAGGTTTGATGTCCAAGTGAATTATTTTCTGACTGCATTCTTCGTGAAGGTACGCTAATCCCTTGGCTACATCTGTGATGATTTTTCTCCTTACATTCCATGGAAGACAATGGTTTTGCTCTCCACCAAAGATCCACCCCTCCAGGGACCTATTGGCCATACCTGTGCGATTTCTCGAAACAAAATCCAATCAGTTTCACCAAATTAACATAGTGAATGTCACCAATTGTTTTGGCTTCCACGAGAAATGAAGCCTTCACTTTTGCTAAACCATCAAGACACTTGACAGCTACTTTTTTTCCGTCGCTTAGTGCCCCCTCATAGACACATCCAAAGCCTCCCTCCCCAAGTTTTTTGCTAAAATCCTGGGTAGCAGCTTTCAAGTTCTCATAAGAGTATCTTGTAGGCATTCCCGGCACTTGGCTTAGAAAATCCTCCTCTGTTTCACTCTGTTGCTTATTCCGTATCCTGAAAAGTATAAGGCATGATCCAATCACAGAAAGCATCCCAAAGACAGTTGCAAGGCTGGATGCTATTATAACTATTCTACGCCTTGAGGCCTTAGCAATAGGATGTTGCTCAGGCATTGAGGCATTGGAATAACGATGTTGCACAGGCGTTGAGGCTTTGGCATCAGGATGTTGCACCTTCATATTCAATGTAGTGTTATAGTTTGGTTCAAATTGATTATCATAGTTAGCAATGGAGAAAACCTCATTCAACAATAAACAACTGCCATTTATTGAATCACTGTGCCACGGAGCTTTAACAAACGAAATTGTTATACGCAGTAACCGTTTTACTATTCGCAGTAACATTTCCTTATGAAAAGTCTATTTTACCCTTTAGATAAAAAAAAATACCGCCCAACATTTGATTTTACAGTCACGAGTACGATCCATATTACACGGTATGTAAATAACTTACACATTTTTTCGAAACGTAATAAAATTTTGCCAAAATACCGCCCACAAAGGGCGGTATTTCAGAAAATACCGCCCTTAGTAGGCGGTATTTTCACAGTGGGCGTATTCTTGGGGGAAATACCGCCCACCAGAAATACCGCCCCTAGAGAAATACTGCCCAGCTGGGCGGTATTTTCTCAATGTTCTTGTGAAAAGTGTGAAATTTTATGAAATTTTTTTTTAATACTTAAGGGTAAAATAGACTTTTCACATGAGAATATTACTGCGTTTAGTAAAATGGTTACTGCGTTTAGTATGCCTCTTAACAAAAAGAGCAGCTTTGCAGGAGCAGTTGTTTAGACAACGGTTTTTGCAGTCTTCCACTAACGTATCCTCTTCAAAGGAATGGGATACAAAGTAAGTTGTGTTGGTCAGCTCCAAAAGACTATGACCTTTCGAATGATCACAAGATATCTGTGTAACCAGTGAATATCCAAGATTTGGCTGACGATAATCATTTTGTCTGAAAAAGTGTTCCTCACCACTTGTGGTTTCAAGGCAACTACATTGCCCGTCGTCAGAACAAGCACCACACCTTCCACACACCATAGGGTAGTCACAAGCTCCCGAACCGAGAAGGTCAGCATCTTCTGTCCAATCATCTGCACCCAATCGAAATACCTTTAGGTGCCCATCTGGCCCAAACTTCATGAATCGAGTTGCTGATGAAAAAGTATGGTACTGGAACTTCCATTGATGAATTCAACATACCGAATCTCGATGTCTGCACCAGTTTCAAAGCTTTCGAAACAATACCTTTGAGGGGGATCTGACTCTATAGAAGCAGCCAATCCTTGAACTCCATAATCAGTATCAATAGAGAGATAAAGCAAACCTTCACTCTGATTTGATGACGAAACACTGGATGTCAGCCTCTGCCCTCACATCAGCTTCTGTCCTAAAAGTAAGGAATCAGTAGGATGATCAGAAGATTGCCAAATGGGCTCTGTTCTTACCAACAGGACAAGATTTCCACTCTCTGTCAAATTCATGCCTGCAACTGACTTCCCTCCTGTGTGGCTGGACCATACCTGCTTTCCATCTGAGTTTTCCAGGATGAGATCTCCATCTTGGCTTAGTCGCAATGTTGCATTGACTTGAACAGGAGTATTCCTGTTAGCTGACCAAACCAATCGTGGGTATTGAATGAAACGATCGCGGATAGTGTGGTTTCTATTCTTGGAGATGAGGATGCCAAATATGCAGTCCTTAGAACCATTCGTATCTAAACTAAACGTACCACCATCATTACAGTAGAAGCCGCACACAAATGCTGATGAACCTTGATCAATTACTCTCATCAGAATTGGTGTCAAAGTGGTACTTTCTGAGCCATTGGAAATTAGTGAAGGCTGGTGATCCATGAAGTCGATAGTTTGGCAGTGGAATGGTAAGATGGTTGGGCATATGACAAGGTTGAAGATGAGTAAAGAAGCAAAAAAGCAAGAACAAGAACAAGAACATAATCATACATTCTTTCTTCTGAAATCATGGCTGCTTGATTGCTAGAACAGAATAGAATATTCTACCTTCCTTGATTGTGTAGGTTGCTGCCTCATTATTAGCTCATTCTTCTTTCTAATTTGACTAGTCAACATGTATTGAGTATATATTTTCTTTGTTCCAGCATAAAAGTCAAATTTCACAAACGTATAATATTTTATGTATATCAACGTACAACATATAAAGTACTTAACTCGATACTATTTGCTTTATTCACATCTTTACTTTGTTAGTATGAATTAATTGTAGATTATATTTATAAAAATAGGAAGATTGTGCCACATTTCCCACTTCTCTTCATTTTTCTATCTCTTTTTTTTTTTTTTTTTTTTTTTTAAATCGGCATGTTGCTCATTTTGTATTTTCTAATGTTGAATGTTCATTTTCTATGACATACGCACCGAAATTCTCTTTCGGTTTTCTCCCCAGTCCCCACTTCAAGTCAACGGCACATGATTAAATGGAAAGAAAAAAATATCAGTCATTTTTTGTTGACTTGTGAAAACGTAGGTATTGACCAGAAGAAAAATAAGTGTGAAGTAATGAAGGGTGTTTAGTTAAAAATATTATTGAAAAGCTAAACGGGTTGTTTACGTGTTTAACTTTATCTTGAATGGATTGAAAATTGAGTTTTCATTAACATTATAGAAAATTAAGTGAAAGATATATAAATATTATATTATGAGTGTTTCAATTAAAAAAATTTGTTTTGATATTATTAGAAATATGTCTTTTTTTGGGGAACAGATAAACTAAACAATGTAGAATATTATGCCAAAAACAATATATATATATATATATATATATATTTGAGGGAACAACCGATTAAGTAGCTGGAGGGCATGGTGACCTTTACAAATCATAAAAATTGGAAAATTTGCCAGAGGAACGTAATGAGCCTTACTCCGGTGTACAAAATGCAAAATGCAGATGATACGGTTAATGGAAAATTACAATTTGAGTATCCTAAGGCTCTGTTCTTTTCCATCCCATTTCAGAAAAATCATCACTTTTTTCATTCAAAATTTTTCCTAAACAAACAACTTTATTTTTTACTCAATTTTAAAATTCTCTCTAAATTTTAACTCACATAAATTCAAAAAATAACATAATCATTACACTTTTTCTTCTATTTCCTACACAAATTACCAAAAGAAATTCTCTCCAAAAAATATTCTTTCCCCAAAACTAAAAGTTCCCCAATCCGTTCACAAAAAGAACAAAATGCAGATTTGGGACTGAATCCCGATCTAATCTAACTAAGCCCTTGATGTTAGAGGGCAGAGTGGAACAGTGTATTAGGATGATGCTCGATTGTTGCTTGCTTGCTTTGATTCCATATAAATATGGTGTATAGCCATCCATGTGCATCGACAATGTCCCAAATTGATCGGAAACGGAAAGAGGCCACATGCTGCGTTTTGATAAACTAAACAAGGAGAAGAAACTGGAAATTTTATAGCAGTATTTGGGAAGATTGCGTACATAGAATAACAAAGGGTATTTCAGGAAGAATGGTAAATTTTCGCCCTATCTCCTAATTTCTGCTCTGGCAATATCAGCAGCCCTTGGTCATCGAGTGTCAACCAAACCAGAAGGGTCGGATAACCAACATTAAAATGGTTGTCTACGCAATTGGTGACCGAAAAAACTAGTCACTTGTTGGGTCACAAAAAACAACACAATCAGGTCAACGCAACTCACAGAGGATGCTACTCAAGTATCTACCACAACTTTGGGGTCCGATATAGTCCAAACACAACGGAATCCCAAAAAAGAACATATATCCCTGCCACTTCCCAGAGTAAAGCCCATCAAAAGGATTTTCACTCCGATTCAAGCACATAGAATGCCTACAGACAATGAGCTCATCGCTCGTATGCCTACTAAGCTATGCGTTCCTGTTACAGAATTGCCAGTTTTCCAATCACATAAGGTCCATCGTGTTGGCAACCAAGATAACGAAGGGAGGGGTGATTTTGGCCCCTGAAAAACTGATGATGAGGTCGAAGATGAACAGGTAGAGCAGCCGCATGTTTCAATATCAAGGTGGCATGAGTCGTACGCTGAGTATGAACTTCGGAAGCTTCCGAACAAGCCCAAAGTAGATTATCGTAAATTTAACAACTACGGGTACAAAATATGAGGCTCGAGGCTTAGTCTTATTAATTTGTTTTACCTTTTATTTTTCCGCAATTTATAAGACGGGTAACCAATCCCATTTAATTCTTAAAAAAAAAAAAAAAAACTCAATTACAGGTCACCACAAGTATGAATTTAAGTAAAAAACTGTTAACGGCACTTGGTAACCTTTTGCGACAAAACCGTTAACGGCACTTGATGAGAAGATTCATGACCCCATAGTCAGATCCCACTAATAACAATGTTGAATAGACAACATTTCAGTTAGCAATACATTGTTTGTTTCTCAAGTAAAAAATAGAAGGGGCAATTAAGCTTAAGTTAAAGGAATGTGATGCTTTTTCTCCTGAGTTTGGACAAAGATAAAAACTAGGCCTTGCATGAATAACAGTTCATTCCCACTGAAATGACAGAAGATGGATGATTGCATTGAAATGAAACAGCCAAAGAGCTATTTGAAATTACAATGCAGTGATGAGCTATCTGAATTGAAATGAAAGATTTTAATCTATCTTGGTCCTGACAATGATGAAGGCAGAAACTCAGTAGCATCATAAGCAGTAGTTGCCATTGTTGCAACTGTGGCTGGATTCAATGAGTATTAATCAAGATTGGTTTCAGCTGTCACTGAGCCCTCTAGCACCTTAACTACTATGGACATTGATGGCCTTCTTCTGAAATCTCCCTGTAAACAACATAACGCAATCCCCATCATCTCAACTGCTTCCTCGATGTGGTTCAGCATGTCCTCGCTTTTATCACCCACCAATTCCTCAAGTTTTTCTTCTTTAGCTTTTCACTTAAACAAACTCAACAAGTGCTTTTCTTCCTCTGTCTTGGACCAATCTACATTCTTCCGGCCACAAATGATTTCCAGCATCACTACGCCAAAGCTGTAAACATCCACATTTTCTGTGACAATGGAACTCAACCATTCAGGAGCCATGTATCCTGGGGTTCCTCTCATCCTTGTCACAGCTCGGCTTTGATCCTTCTCAATTAGCTTGGACTGTCCAAAATCACATAACTTTGCATTGAAGTTGTGATCCAAGAGGATATTTTGAGGTTTGATGTCCAAGTGAATTATTTTCTGACTGCAATCTTCATGAAGATAGGCTAATCCCTTGGCTACGTCTGTGATGATTTTTCTCCTTGCATTCCATGGAAGTCAATGGTTTTGCTCTCCACCAAAGATCCATCCCTCCAGGGACCTATTCACCATATATTCATAAACAAGAAGCCTGTGTTATTTCTCTAAACAAAATCCAATCAGTTTTACCAAATTAACATGGTGAATGCTACCAATCGTTTTGACTTCCACAAGAAATGAAGCCTTCACTTTTGCTAAACCATCAAGACACTTGACAGCTACTTTTGTGCCATTGCTTAGTGTCCCCTCATAAACAGATTCAAACCCTCCTTCTCCAAGTTTTTACCAAAATCTTGGGTGGCAGCTTTCAAGCTTTCGTAAGAGTATCTTGTAGGCATTCCGGATACATAATCTAGAAAATCCTCCTCTGTTTCACTCTGTTGCTTATTTCGTATCCTGAAAAGAATAGGGCATGAGGCAATCACAAAAAGCCCCACAAAGACAGTTGCAAGGGTGGATGCTATTATAACTGTTCTACGCCCTGAGGCCTTGGCAAGAGGATGTTGCTCAGGCATTGAGGCATTGAGGCATTGGAAGAAGGATGTTGCACAGGCGTTGAGGCTTTGGCATCAGGATGTTGCACCTTCATATACAAAGTAGTGTTATAGTCTGGTTCAAATTGATTATCATTGTTAGCAATGGAGAAAACCTCATTCAACAAGAAACAACTGCCTTTTCTTGAATGACTCACTCCAAGAAGCAAAAAGAGCTGCTTTGCAGGAGCAGTTGTTTAGAAAACTATTTTTGCAATCTTCCACTAACGTATCCTCAGCAAATGAAGGGGATACAAAGTAAGTTGTGTTGGTCAGCTCCAGAAGACTATGATCTTTCGAATGATCACAAGATATCTGTGTTACCAGTGAACATCCAAAATTTGGTTGATGATAATATGATTGTCTGAAAAAGTTTCCCTGACCACTTGTGGTTTCAGGACAACCACATTGCCCGTTGGAACAGACACCATACCTTCCACACACCATGGGGTAGTCACAAGCTTCAGAACCGAGAAGATCAGCCTCTTCTGTCCAATCATTTGCACCCCATCGAAATGCCTTTAGGTGTCCATCTGGCCCAAACTTCATAAATCGAGCTGCTGATGAAAAAGTATGGTACTGGAAGCTTCTATTGATGAATTCAACACACTGAAGATCCACATCTACACCTGTTGCAAAGCTATTGAAAAAAACCTTTGAGGTGGATCTGACTGTATATAAGCAGCCAACCCTTGATCCGGGTGTAAATTTTTGGCAGCCAAAGACGCATCATCAACCTTCACTCTGATTCAATGCCGAAACACTGGATGTCTGCTGCTTTCCTCTCATCAGCTTCTGTCCTAAAAGTAGGGAATCAGTAGGATGATCAAAAGATTGCCAAATGGGCTCATTGTTTCGGCCGAAGAGCACGAGATTTCCACTCTCTGTCAAATTCATGCCTGCAACGGACTTCCCTCCTGTGTGGCTGGACCAAACCAGCGTTTCATCTGAGTTTTCCAGGATCAGATCTCCATCTTGGCTTAGTCACAATGTTGCATTGACTTGAACAGGATTATTCCTGTTAGCTGACCAAACCAATCGTGGGTATTGAATGAAAGGATCACGGATAGTGTAGTTTCTATTCTTGGAGACGAGGATGCCAAATATGCAGTCCTTAGAACCAGTCGTATCCAAACTAAGTGTACCACCGTTATTACAGTAGAAGCCGCACACAATGCTGATGAACCTTGATCAATTACTGTCATCAGAGTTGGCGTCAAAGTGGTACCTTCTGTGCTACCGGTACTGCCATTGGAAAATAGTGAAGGCTGGTTGATCCATGAAGTAGAAAGTTTGGCAGAGGAATTGTAAGATGGTTGGGCATATAACAAGGTTGAAGATGAGTACAGAAGCAAACAAGCAAGAACAAGATCACAATAAGTATCCAGCTTTAAACAATAACACAGTCTTTGAATCGAAATCATGCCTGTAGGAATTATGATTTGATTGTATAGCATAAAATGGTAATATTAATATCATTTGCAAATGGTATTCTTTTTCCAAGTTGACGAGTCAACTTTGTTTCACCAGAATAATCAAATTTCATAAATTTATACTCCCTCTATTCTATTAGAAGTGTCAACTTTGTAATACTATTTTTAGTAATACAAAGTGGATTTTTATGGTGGAACGGAGGAAGTAATATTTTATTAATGTCAACGTACAACACATAAAATAGTTAATTTCACACCATGTATTGACATTTCCCACGACACTTAATTTTTATTTTTCTTTTAGTCATCACATACTGTTGCTCATTTTCTAATTGGCTAATGTTATTGCCAGAGCAGTTTTTAGCATACGGACCAAAACTGTTGCTTCGTTACTAATTTGTCCTTAGTCTGTTCCTCTCTCTTCCCTGCTCTTCTTTCTCAATTTCTTTAAAATTTTCTCCCTCAATCACACGATTCTCACCCCATCATACTCAAATCTTTCCATTAATTCTGGCTCTGAATTTGTCCGGGAGAAAAATATTGTTGTACAAGCGAGCAATTCGGAGGCTGCGATATGTGATTCCTGGCGCGCGCTAATTAAACTTCAACGCCAAATCGGCCGAGGGACCAAACCCAGATGCTGATTTCGCTGATGTGGCGATACTGCGGTCTCCATATTTCTTCCACAAAATAAAGCTCTTTCATGAATTCCTCACTAATTCATTCATGAATCTCCCAATGCCGCCGGTATCGGCAAATGAGTTTTTCCAGTTGGGAAGCAACTTCTGAGACGGTGCTTAACTGAAACCGAGTTGTCGCCGTTCAAGTACGACCGATCATGGTTTGAATACAAGATCCTTCCATCTGATGTCATCTCAAAAAACTGAATTCGCAAGGCATAGAAGATGAAATTCCAGTTCATGCTGCAAACAATCAGGGAGATCATTTGTGAAAGAAAAATGAGCCCAGAAACTTTGAGAATGGAAGAAATTCAATCGAGAAACTTCCCGAGGCGATGATGAATTTGGGAGAGAATAAATGGTTGAAGTTTGAAATCATTAAGGGTATTTTGGGAATACGGAGAAAATTATGCTCTAAATGCTAATTATTGATCGGGTAATAACAGCTCCCTTTTTAATTTCTATTTTCTCATGTTGAAGGTTCATTGAAAGTCCTTTGGTCTGTGGAATCTATGGCATACGCACCAAAATTCTCTTTCGGTTTTCTCCCCACTCCCCACTTCAAGTCAACCACGATAAATGGAGCATGATTAATTGGGAAACCCAAAAAAAAAAAATGTCACTCATTTTTTGTTGACTTGTGAAGACATATTGACCACAAAACAAAAAACAAAAATATAAGTGAGAAGTAATTAAGGGTGTTCAGTTAAAAATGTTATTAAAAAGCTAAACGGGCTGTTTAGGTTTAACTTGATTTGAATATTATTAAAAACACAAAATAAGATGTCGAACAGTACAAATTGAACGATTATGCTTTGTTAAAAAAATTAAAATAAATAAAAAACTGATCATTTGATTACGTTTGCACCCCCATTTGTCTAAGCTTAAAAAATAAACCTTTTAGTGACAAACATGTCTTGGTCGCGGTCACCGAAGTCTTTTGTACTTTTTCCGTTCTATTAGAAGAGTCCAGTTTAAGAAATATTTTTTGTTCTATTAGAAGGGTCCAATTTGAATTTTTTACATATTCTACACTTACTAATATAATTAGGGTGAACTGCAAATAAATACATCACTTAACTATAGGTGTTTTGTAAAAAATGAGACTTTACTAAAAATACACTTTTTATGACACTTACCTTTCAGTTTTGCTAAAAAAGTACAACTTAGTCAAACTAGTCCGTTAAATTACTAACAGTTAGATTTAGATAGGGGTAAAATGATCAATTTCCTTTAAAAAATAAAAAAGTTTAAAAAATAAAAAAAATTTAAAAAAATTGGTAGAAAATTTTTTTGAAAAAATGGTCAATTGGCAAAAAATTGGAAATTTGGCAGAAAATTTTTGCCAGTTGACCATTTTTTTAAAAATTTGGCAGAAAAGTTCTGCCAAATTTTTAAAAAAATTTTTTTAATGTTTTAAAGGAAATTGATTATTTTACCCCTGGCGAAATCTAACTGTTAGTAAGTTAACGGACTAGTTTGACGGAATGGTACTTTTTGAGCAAAATTGAAAGTTAAGTGTCATAAAAAGATTATTTTTAGTAAAGTGTCATTTTTTAAAAAAAACTCATAGTTAAGTGATGTGTTTTGCAGTTCACTCATATAATTATGTGTGGTCTATAATTAATCCTTACTTTTAAGTAATGATATAAGTGGAACAAATAGTAATAAATTAAGTATTTTAGGTATTGTACCTTGACATTCATAATAAGTTGTACCCAAGGGTGGAGCTACAGTCTCAATTTTTTGAAAGTACCCCTAATAGTATATAAAAATTTAAAAAATTACAAAAATATTTTTGCCCCACCTGAAATTAAGATAAAAAAGGGCAAAGGTGAAAATAAATTTTTGTTAGTATTATAGTATTTCTTTATTCCAATGTCAAGATAAATGAACCCCACTTCTTAGTACAAATTTATGACAAAACTGCAAAAAAAAAAAAAAAAAAAAATCATAAAGCTCGGCTGACTGCCTGACACACTGTCTTGGAAGCCAAAACATTAGCTCAGCTACAGCAGCACACCAAGTTGCCTGATGACAGCTAACTTCCAAGAATTCAATTCCAATGCTTTGCCTCTTCCTAATTCCCATTCTTCAGTTCTTTTCTTCTTTTTTTTTTTTTTTTTAGGTGAAATGCACTAAATACCACTTAACTATTGGCTTTTACCAAAAATATCCCTTTCTTTTAAAAACTACAATTACAAGTACTTTACTTTCAAAATGTGTGAAAAGTACCACTCCGTTAGTCAATTCCGTTAAATGGCTAACAGTCAAAAAAAGAGAGGGGTAAAATCGTCATTTCACACGTTTCGGGGCACTGTTCATCTTCTTCCCCAAGAAATTTTAAAAACAGGGGACACTGTTCATCGAAACACTGTTCATCACAAATTTTTTTTTCTTCTTCTAATAGTCCACTCAATTCCATACGCCGCCGCACCGGAGAATGTGCCATTGAAAACGGTCATACCCACCGACACTACATAATTCCGACCAACAATCTTAGCCTTCGCAGCTCCGAGAATCGCCAGCACCAACCTAGAAAAAACGCAGCCGCCGACGAATTTGTGGGAGTCGTTTCGAGTGAACGGAATCAGAACTATGAAAGCCAGAAGCGGAGCAGAGCCGAAGATTAAAAACGCAACGAAAGTGACCAAACCGTTCTTCCACGGCCGCTCTGTTTTGTCCGGTGACAAAATCCCCTTCTCGTTCGCCAGAATGTCTTTGTACTTGGCTAAAATTGCCACCCTGGAAGTGGCATCTTCTGGGCTCATCCCGAAATCGAGATAATTCTCCAGCAATTCATGCTCGTTACGTGTTCGATGATTTGTTACTTCCAATTTGGTCAGATTCCTCTCGTTTGCCGCCATTTCTAGTTCGGTGCTAGTGGACATGAAGCCTCCAAGCCCCATGGAAATGCCATCCACGATGAGATTCATGAATCCCAGAACAAGAACATCCACTGCGAGACAAAAACAATATTAATAAGTGAAAAAAAAAAAACTTAATCGATCAATTTTTCTTACCTGAAGAGAGGTGGCCGCCGAAGATGGAAGAAATGAGGGAAAAGGAAGTGATGATGGCATCGAGGCCGGCATAAACAATGCTCTTGATGAACTCCCTTTCCGGGGCTCTTTTGGGCAGTCGTTTGTGGCGGTGCCTTCCTCTGAAGCTATTGGTGGAAGTGGAAACAGAAGAAGAAGAAGAAGAAGATTTTTTTTTAAAAAAATGGTGATGAACAGTGCCCCCGTTTTTTAAATTTTATTGGGAAAGAAGATGAACAGTGCCCAAAACAAACTTGTGAAATGACAATTTTGCCCCTCTCTTTTTTTGACTGTTAGTCACTTAACGGAATTGACTAACGGAGTGGAACTTTTCGCACGTTTGAAAGTGAAGTGCTTGTAATTGCAGTTTTTTAAAGGAAAGTGGTGTTTTTTGCAAAAGGCGATAGTTAAGTGGTATTTGGCAAATTTCACCCTTTTCTTTTTCATTTCGTTTACGTTTGCTGTCTGTTGAAGAGAAGAACTAAACCATATGCTTCTCTCTCTTTTTTTTTCTTTTTTTCTTTTTTCTCTTCTGCTAGTTAAATTAATTAAATATATTTTATTCTAATTATTTTTCTTGCCTTTGTTGTTGATATGGGTAACTAAAAGTAAGGATTCAACCATTTCCTATTCAACTTCAAATTTTCAATCTTTTAAGGTATGAATAGTTTTATAGTAAATTTCGTATTTCCTTCATAATCTATTTATGTATGATTCTGCTATGAAGACTGTGAAAAGTCGATTTCGAAATCGCATGGGAAATAATTGGATGAATAACTGTTTAGTTACTTACATTGAAAAAGAAAAGTTTGACTCAGTTGATAATGAGTTAATTTTACAACGTTTTCAGAATATGCGTCCTCGTAGAGAAGCGCTGTAAAATATTTTATTATATTAAAATTGTATTGCTTATTTGCTTTGAATATCTTTCCCCACTATGACCTTAGGGGTCTGGCTTCTCCATTAGTTGTATCTAAGTAAAGATGGACCCTTCTAATGAAACAGATAGAGTAACAAAAATTACCTTGGTCGCCAAGTGTCACTTGGATGGCCAACCTTAAAATGGTTGTTACCCAGGGGTTATTTTAGTGACCAAATATAAGTGGTCACCAATTGGTGACCCAAAAACTTAGTCCCTTGTTGGGTCATGAAAACAACACAATCATGTCACCAAAAGTATGTATTTGGGTACGTACAAAAAGAAGTGGTCAGCAAATAACTGTTTACGGCGCTTGGTAACCTTCTGTGACAGCAATTTAGCCACCGAAATTCGTGACCACATTCTTTTTTTTTTTTTTTTGTCTCCAAATTTGATGAGAAGAAGATTCATGCCCAATTTCTATCACCAATTTGTTAGTGATGATAACCTATGATGATTAATATTACAGATATCAGTGATAGGAATTTTAATCAGTAATATATTCAAATTTACTAATTGAATAATACAATAAAACAATATAAAGTATATATCTCAAGTAAAAAATAAAAGGAGCAATTGGGCTTTATAAGTTAAAGTTTGGTAGCAGGAATGCAAGGTTTTTATTAAGCTCGTAGATTTGAAATTGTACGAAATGTGATGTTTTTTTCTCACGAAAATGGACAAAGATAAAGATTAGGCCTTGCATGAAAAACAGTTTATTCTCACAGAAATGATAGAAGATGAATGATTGCATTAAAATGACAGAAAAACAGCCAAGGGATATTTGAAATTGCAAATTTAGTGATCGATTTCGATCTATCTTGGACCCGACAATTCTGAAGGCAGAAACTCAGTAGGATCATAAGCAGTTGTTGCCAGTTTTGCAACTATGGTTGGATTCAAGAAGTCATAATCAAGATTTGTTTCAGGAGCCACTGAGCCCTCTAGCACCTTAACTACTATGGACATTGATGGCCTTCTTCTGAAATCTCCCTGTAAACACCATGCCCCAATCCCCATCATCTCGACTGCTTCCCCGATGTGATTCACCATGTCCTCGCTTTTCTCATCCACCAATTCCTCAAGTTTTTCTTCTTCAGCTTTTCTCTTGAACAAACTCAACAAGTGCTTTTCTTCCTCTACCTTGGACCAATCTACATTCTTCCGTCCGCAAATGATTTCCAGCATCACTACGCCAAAACTGTAAACGTCCACCTTTTCTGTGACGACAGAACTCAACCATTCAGGAGCCATGTATCCTGGGGTTCCTCTCATCCTTGTCACAACTCGGCTTTGATCCTTCTCAATCAGCTTGGACAATCCAAAATCACATATCTTTGCATTGAAGTTGTGATCCAAGAGGATATTTTGAGGTTTGATGTCCAAGTGAATTATTTTCTGACTGCATTCTTCGTGAAGGTAGGCTAATCCCTTGGCTATGTCTGAGATGATTTTTCTCCTTGAATTCCATGGAAGACAATGTTGATTTTCTTTTCCGAGAAAGATCCATCCATCCAAGGATCTATGGGCCATATATTCGTAGACAAGAATCCTGTGAATTCTCATAACAAAATCCAATTAGTCTCACCAAATTCATATGGTGAATGCCACCAATTGCTTTGACTTCCACAAGAAATGAATCCTTCACTTTTCCTAAGCCATCAAGACACTTGACAGCTATTCTTGTGCCATCGCTTAGTGCCCCACCATAAACAGATCCAAAGCCTCCTTCCCCAAGTTTCTCACTGAAGTCTTTCGTGGCGGCTTTCAAGCTGTCATAAGAGTATCTTGTAGGAATTCCAGGTACATCATTTAGAAAATCCTCTTGATCAATTTTTTTCCATTGCCTATTTCGTTTTCTGAAAAGAACCATCAATAAGGCAATTACCAAAAGCACCCCAAATACAGTGGAAAGAGCAGAAGCTATTATAACTGTTCCAAGCCTTGAGGCCTTGGCATCAGGATGTTGCACCTTGATGTACAAAGTAGTGTTATACTCTGTTTCAAATTGATATTTGTCATTGTTAGCAATAGAGAAAACTTCATTCAACAATAAACAGCTGCCTTTTCTAGAATGCCAACTGCCCCAATGTTGTTGAGCAAAAACAGCTGCTTTGCAGGAGCAGTTGTTTAGACAACGATTTTTGCAGTCCTCTACAAATGTGCCCTCTTCATCCGATTCGAATGCAAAGTAATATGTATTTTTCAGCTCCAAAAGACTATGATCTTTTGAATGATCACAAGATATTTGTGTGACCGGTGAACATCCAAGATTTGGTTGACGATAATCATTTTGTTTGAAAAAGTTTCCCTGACAACTACATTGCCCAGCAGAACAAACACCATACCTTCCACACGCCATGGGGTAGTCACAAGGTCTGGAATGGAGAAGATCAGCATCTTCTGTCCAAGCCCAATCATTTGCACCCCATCGAAATACCTTAGGTGCCCATCTGGCCCAAACTTCATGAATTGAGCTGCTGATGAATAATTATAGTACTGGAAGCTTTCATTGGTAAATTTAACATGCGGATCGTAGAATACACCATAAGCAACCCTACCGAAATAATACCTTTGAGGTGGATCTGATTGTATATAAGCTGCAATTCCTATGTTCCAGAAAGTCTGATTAGGCAACGGTGCATCATTAGTCTGAAGAGAGAGATAAAACAAACCTTCACTCTGATTTGATGCCGAAACACTGGATGTCAGCCTCTGTCCTCTCATCAGCTTCTGTCCTAAAAGTAAGGAATCAGTAGGATGATCAAAAGATTGCCAAATGGGCTGGTTGTTTCGGCCGAAGAGCACAAGATTTCCACTCTCTGTCAAATTCATGCCTGCAACGGACTTCCCTCCTGTGTGGCTGGACCAAACCAGCGTTCCATCTGAGTTTTCCAAGATCAGATCTCCATCTTGGCGTAGTCGCAATGTTGCATTGACTTGAACTGGATTATTCCTGTTAGCTGACCAAACCAATTGCGGGTATATAATGTAAAAATGATCGCTGATAGTGTAATTTATAATCTTGGAGACGAGGATTCCAAAAATGCAGTCCTTAGAACGCGTACCATCATAATTACAGTAGAAGCCGCACACAAATGCTGATGATCCTTGATCAATTACTGTCATCAGAACTGGTGTCCAAGTTTCTGTGGTACTATTTAGCATATCTGAAGGCTGGTTGATCCATGAAGTGGAAAGTTTGGCAGTCGAATTGGAAAATGGTATATCTGACAAGGTTGAAGAGGAGTGCAGAAGCAAACAAGAAAGAACATGAACACAATAATAGAGTCTTTGGATAGAAATCATGGCTGCAACTTGATAGTATCCAGAGCTTTTACTTGCTTGTACAGCATAAGATGATCGCATATTCAGATTATTTGCTTGATACTATTCTTCTTTGTAAGTTGACTATTCAACACGTATGTATTGAATGTATTGACTTTGCTGGGGTTTACTCAGACTATACTTTATGGCTGTTGCTCATTTTTCTTATCATTTCTAATGGTGAAGGTTTCATGGAAAGTAATTTAATTTCCAAACGTCTCTTACGGTTTTCTCCCCCACAATAAATGGAGCAGTTGTTTTTTGACTCTTATGTGGAAAAGCCACAAGTTGAGAGTTGATTTTTTTTTTTTTTAAATTAAAATTTTGAGAGGTTAGACACTAAATTAATTAGTCATTCACAATTTGGGTAATGACCGATTCATTGGTTGGGAGGCTGTTTCGAGGTCAATATCTACAATAGAAAGTGTAATTTCTGCAGGTAATTGATGAAAGTTGTAAGAAAGAGTTTGGACCAAATGCAAAAAATGTTGTTGTTTTTTGAGATGATTGGTAGTAAATCGGAACTGAAGAAAGTTGAGCGGAAAATCATTTCACGTAAAGACTTTCTACTATCACATTGGTTTAATATATATTTCTTTTCTTTTTTTTTTTTTTTTTTTTTTTTTTTCCTTTCTTTCCTTCTTTCCTTTAGTTGAATGTTAATAAGGTTTGATTCCATCAATTATGAGACTACTATTGTTCCGAAGGTTCATGGAAATCTAGTGTGTGGAATATAAACAAGGAGCAAGGAATTGAAGGGTTTATTTAACTCAGAAGATGAAATTTTATTCATAAAGGTGATGTATTCTCGTGCGTTTGGACAAAGATAAAAATTACATATTGCATGAAAAAGAATGGATTCAGCATCCATTAATACATAAATGTCAAATGAACAACCAAGAGGAGCCATTTGAAATCACATTAATCCATTGAGCTTGTTGTGTATAGATTAGCCCATGGGCTGTTAGTGTATAGATTAGTCCAATGGGCTTAACCCAGTATCCTACGTGTACTACTTGTACTATTGTACTACTTGTACTACACCTAGTGTACTGCTTGTACTACTTGTATTACACTTAGCCTATACCTAGTCTATATATAGGCTCTCTTTGTACAATGTTACACACACAATAAAATATTGTTCAACAAATATTTTTCTTTTATATTTTTATCATGGTATCAGAGCCATTGCTCTAATTTCTTTGGTTCCTGTGGATATTTCCGGCGTTCTTCCGCTGCCCTCATCTTCATCCGGTAATCCGGTCAGAAGAATAGTCCGCCGTCACGCCCACAACTCTTTCCAAAACTCGGTCTCCCACGCGCCCAACACGCGCCGACAGCCGGTTCTGTGCCTGACACCACGCGCCTTCACGCGCCTCGAGTCGCCTCTGCACCACCAGCGCACGTCTGCCACTTCAGCAAACATACATCATATGGCTCAACAAAGTGATCGCGACATCATACGTCCTATCAACATTATGTTGGATGGTCCTACTAACTATCATGAATGGTCTCAGAATATGACTATTTTTCTCAAGGGTCGTAAACTGTGGAGATATGTGACTGGTTCAATTCCTAAGCCGGTACCAAACCCTAAGTCCAAAGACATAGCTGCTGAGGAGTCTTCCACACTACTGTTACAACAGATGATTATGAAGATCGCCTAGAGGAATGGGAGAGTATTCAGAGTAAGATCTTGTCTGGTTTATTAATACCTCTATTCCCTCCATTCATAATCTTCTTCCTCGTCTTGAAAACTGCTGAAGCTGCTTGGAAATGTTTGGCCAATCGCTATAATTGTACTAATGATTCAAGCTTGGAGTTCCAAATTGAATCAAAACTTTATCAAATGCGACAAGAGACAAGTCAGTCCATTTCTGATTTTTATTCTCAGACTTCTACTATGTGGGAACAACTCTCTGCTGCAAATCCTCCACTCGTGTGTCCTACGGACATTGAGCTTTTTGCCAAATATCGGGATCGCCGTAAATTTATGCACTTCATGATGGGTTTGCGTGAAGATTTTGAACCTACTAGGGCTTCTCTGCTTAGCCGCTCTCCTACTCCTTCTCTTGATGCTGCAGTGAAGGAGCTCATATCTGAGGAAAACCGCGGCCTGCTTATCATATGTCATCATCTGACCATGTATTGGCTACACCATCTCCACAGCCTCCCATTGCTGCATTCACTGCTCCTCCACGGATAAACTCTGGGCGTCCCACCTCTCAGTCTTCAAAGGTATTCGCTGTGAGTTTTGCCGTGCTAAAGGGCATGACATCTCCGTTTGTCGCAAACTGCAGAAATTTATGAAGAGCAGAATAAAGCTTCTCTTCCTCGGGCAGCTGCTGTATCTCCTTCTGATCCATCGGTTCCTACCGGTCCACCTTCGACTTCCTCACTTACTACGGCTGATATTGAGGCAGTTGTTCAACAGGTTTATCCCGTACTTCCACTGCCCTATCTGTCACATCAGGTAACCATTCTTGGTTTTTTTGATACTGCTTGTTGTAACCATATGACTCTGATGAATCCCAATTTTCTGATAAGGCACTCTTAGAAATCCAATCACCATTTACACTGCTGATGGAACTCCTATGCCTGTTAGTCATAAAGGAACATCTCTTCTCCTTGTTTATCCCTTAGTGACACTTTTCATATCCCAAAGTTATCCCTCAATTTGCTGTCTGTTGGCCAACTTTGTGAATTAGGCGTAGATGTTCTCTTTACTAATCATGGTGTGGAAGTGCAGGATCCCCGGACAGGTCAAGTGCTTGGGACAGGCCGTAAGGTTGGTCGCATGTTTGAGGTTCATGACCTGAAAATTCCTTCCCGAGTTGTTTCTGCAGCTGCTGCCACTATTACCTCCTCACCTGATCTATGGCATGCTCGTCTTGGTCATCCATCCTTATCTCGTCTTCAGCTGTTGGCTTCTCAAGGTCATTTAGGTTCGGTTCAGTTTCAAAAATTTGATTGTACTTCTTGTCATTTTGGCAAACAAACAAAATTGCCCTTTAATAATAGTGACTCCTTTTCTTCCGCACCCTTTGATCTTATACATTCTGATATTTGGGGTCCTGCACCTGTTCCTACTGAGGGGGGATCTAGATATTTTGTCATATTTGTGGATGATTTTTCTCGATATACTTGGATTTATCTGCTTCATCATAGGTCTGAACTTGTGTCTGTTTATCAAACATTTCATAAAATGATTCAAACACAGTTTAATCGCACTGTCAAAGTTTTTCGATCAGATAATGCTCAAGAATATAATGATAAGTCTTTCCTATTCTTATAGACAATCATGGTACCCTTACTCAGCGGTCTTGTCCTTATACCTCCCAACAAAATGGTCGTGCAGAACGAAAACATCGTCACATTCTTGATGTTGTCCGTACCCTTCTCATTTCTGCCTCTCTTCCTGAACGTTTTTGGGGTGAGGCTGCCCTCACTGCTGTATACACCATTAATCGCATCCCTTCACCAACTACACACAACAAATCACCATTTGAGCTTCTCTATGGTCAAACCCCTGACTACTCATCTCTTCGGGTTTTTGGTTGTGCTTGCTTTGTCTCTCTTCCTACTCATGAACGAACAAAGCTCCAACCTCGTGCTCGTCTCTGTTGTTTCCTTGGTTATGGTGTATCTCAAAAGGGATTTCGCTGCTATGATCCCATTTCTCGTCGTCTTCGTGTCTCCCGTCATGTTGAGTTTTGGGAACATCGTCCTTTTACGAGTCTCCAGCAGTTTCCTACATCCTCTTCCTCCGAGTCTCCCATTTTTACTGATCTTCTTCTCCCTCTCTATCCTAAACTTGTGGAGGACTCTTCAACATCGGCTGCCTCTCCAGACGACTCATCTACGGTTCTGTCCTCGGCATGACCTGCCTGTCTTGGATCCTGTGGCACCACCATCTCCTGAATCTCTTGATGGTCCAGAACTTCGTCATTCCACTCGGGTAAGCATTCCTCCCTCTTATCTCTCTGATTATCACTGCTCTTTTGCCCTTGCCACCCTCTATGAACCTCGCACCTATCGTGAGGCACATACTGACCCTCTTTGGCAGCAAGCTATGAATGATGAACTAGATGCCCTTAATAGAAATCACACTTAGGATATGGTTGATTTGCCTCCTGGTCAGACTGTAGTAGGTTGTAGGTGGGTCTACAAGATCAAGACCAAGGCTGATGGATCTGTTGAACTCTACAAGGCTCGCCTAGTTGCCAAGGGTTTTACCCAACAGTATGGCATTGACTATGAGGAAACATTTGCTCCTGTTGCTCGCCTTACATCTGTCCGCTGTCTCATTGTTGTGGCTGCTGTTCGCCGTTGGCCTCTTTATCAAATGGACGTGAAAAATGCTTTCCTCAATGATGACCTTAATGAAGAAGTGTACATGCAACCACCCCTGGTTATCCACATTTAGGCAGTCAAGTTTGTCGTCTTCGCCGTGCTCTTTATGGCCTCAAGCAGGCTCCTCGAGCTTGGTTTGAAAAGTTCAGCTCAGTTGTTGCTCAGCAGGGTTTCACTTCGAGTCCTCATGACACTGCTCTCTTCGTTCGCAAATCCTCTGCTGGTATCACTCTTGTTCTTCTCTATGTTGATGATATGATTATTACTGGAGATGATTCTGCAGGTATCCGCTCTCTCCAGTTCTTTCTCAATCAGCATTTTGAGATGAAGATTTGGGCACTCTCAGCTATTTTCTTGGGCTTGAGGTTACCTCATCCTCTGATGGATACTATCTTTCCCAAGCTAAATATGCTCTGATCATCTCTCCAAAGCCGGTATCACTGACAACAAGACTGCTTCCACTCCTTTGGAATATAATGCCAAGCTCACACCCTTAGACGGTGAACCTTTATCTGATGCTACTCGCTATCGTCAGTTGGTTGGTAGTCTAATCTATCTCACTGTTACTCGTCCCGATATTTCACATGCTGTGGGTATGGTTAGTAAATTCATGGATGCCCCTCGTTCTGTTCACTATGCTGCTGTTCTTCGGATACTCCGATATGTCAAGGGTACACTTTATCATGGTCTCCACTATTCCTCTCAGTCTTCACTTGAGCTTCATGCTTATTCAGATGCGGACTGGGCTGGTGATCCGACTGATCGATGCTTTATCACAGGCTTCTGTTTCCTGTTGGGTACTTCTCTTGTCTCATGGCGTAGCAAAAAGCAGGAAGTTGTTTCCCGTTCCAGTACTGAGGCTGAGTATCGTGCCCTTGCCGATACCACCTGTGAGCTTGTCTGGCTGCGCTGGCTCTTGGCTGACATGGATGCTCCACAACCCGTTGCTACTCCTCTTTATTGTGACAATCGTAGTGCTATCTACATTGCTCACAATGATGTCTTCCACGAACGTACCAAGCACATTGAGATCGACTGCCACATTACTCGCATGCATCTCAAGAAAGGCACTCTCAAGTTATTCTCCATATCATCTGCTGACCAGCCTGATGATATTTTCACCAAATCTCACCCACCTGGTCGTCTTCGAGATCTTATATCCAAACTCCAGTTGGCTTCCTCCTTGCCACCTTGAGTTTGAGGGGGGATGTTAGTGTATAGATTAGCCTAATGGGCTGTTAGTGTATAGATTAGTCCAATGGGCTTAACCCAGTATTCTACTTGTACTACTTGTACTATTGTACTACTTGTACTACACCTAGTGTACTGCTTGTACTACTTGTACTACACTTAGCCTATACCTAGTATATATATAGGCTCTCTTTGTACAATGTTACACACAATAAAAAAAATCATTGTTCAACAAATCTTTTCTTTTATATTTTTATCAGAGCTAACGAATTAGTACACTCAACATTAGATCGGTTTCTAGCTTCTCCAGTTGAAACATTTAAGATCATGTTGAACAACTCAATTAAAATATGACTTCAGAATTGAACTGAAATGACCTATCTTGGTCCAGACAATGCTGAAGGCAGCAACTCAGTGGCATCATAAGCAATTCCATGCCTTGGATCATCATCACCAGCTGCATTTCTTGTAACTATTGCTGGAGTCAAGAAATCATAATCAAGATTTGTTTCAGCTTCCACTAAGCCCTCTAGAACCTTAACTACTGTGGACATTGATGGCCTTCTTGTGAAATCACCCTGTAAACACCATGCAGCGATCCTCATCATCTCCACAGCTTCTTCAATGTGGTTCAGCATGTCCTCACTTTTCTCATCCACCAATTCGTCAAGTTTTCCTTCTCCGGCTTTTCTCTTGAACACACTCAGCAAGTGCTTGTTTTCCTCTATCTTGGACCAATCTACATTCTTCCGTCCACAAATGATTTCCAGCATCACTACGCCAAAGCTGTAAACGTCCACCTTTTCTGTGATGATAGAACTCAACCATTCTGGAGCCATGTATCCTGGGGTTCCTCTCATCCTTGTCACAACTCGGCTTTGATCCTTTTCAATCAGCTTGGACAGTCCAAAATTGGAGATTTTTGCATTCAAATTCAGGTCCAAGAGGATATTTTGAGGTTTGATGTCCAAGTGAATTATTTTCTGACTGCATTCTTCGTGAAGGTAGGTCAACCCCTTGGCTATGTCCGAAATGATTTTTTTCCTGGTATGCCATGGAAGACAATGTTGGTTTTCTTCTCCAGGAAAGATCCATCCATCCAGAGATCTATTAGCCATATATTCATAAACAAGAAGCCTGTGTGATTTCTCAAAACAAAATCCAATCAGTTTCACAAATTAACATGGTCAATGCTACCAATTGCCTTTACTTCCACAAGAAATGAATCCTTCACTTTTGCTAAGCCATCAATACACTTGACAGCTACTTTAGTGCCATCGCTTAGAACCCCCTCATAAACGGATGCAAAGCCTCCTTCCCCCAGTTTCTTACTAAAACCTCCTGTGGCAGCTTTCAAGTTCTCATAAGAGTATCTTGTAGGCATTCCAGGTACATGATCAAGAAAATCCTCTTCAGCTCCATTCCTTTGCTTATTTGGTTTCCTGAAAAGAACAAGGCATGAGCCAATCACACAAAGCACCCCAAAGACAGTTGCAAGGGTAGCAGCTATTGTAATTGTTCTACGCCTTGAGGCCTTGGCATATGGATGTTGAACCTTAACATAAAGAGTAGTGTTATAGGATGATACGATGAGATTTTCATTGTTAGCAATAGAAAAAACCTCATTCAGCAATAAACAACTGCCTTTTCTTGAACGAGCACTATCCCAAGAAGCTTTAGCGAAAAGAGCTGCTTTGCAAGAGTAGTTGTTTAGACACTGATTTTTGCAGTCTTCCACTAAAGTATCCTCTTTATCTGAATGGGCTGCAAAGTAATACGTGTTATTCAGCTCCAGAAGACTATGGTCTTGGGAATGATCACAAGAAATTGGTGTGAGCAGTGAACATCCAAGATTTGGTTGCCGAAAGTTAATTTGTCTGAAAACGTTTCCCTGACCATTTGTCAGTTCAAGACAGCTACATTGCCCGTTGGAGCAGACACCATACTTTCCACACACCATGGGGTAGTTACAATCTCTGGAACTAAGAAGATTTGCAACTTCTGACCAATCATTTTCACCCAACTGAAATACCTTTAAGTGCCCATCTGGACCCAATTTCATGAATTGAGCTGCTGGGGAAACATTAGAGTAAAAGAAGCTTTGAATGGTGAATTTATGATATGGAAAATAGTCATCCAAGCTCTGAAAATAATACCTTTGGGGTGGATCAGACTCTATATAAGCAGAGAACCCTTTATCACCAATAGAAAGATAAAACAAACCTTCACTCCAATTTGATGCTGAAACGCTGGATGTCAGCCTCTGTCCACTTATCAACGCCTGTCCTGGCAACAAGGAATCAGTAGGATAATCAAAAGATTGCCAGATGGGCTCATTGTTTAAGCCAAACAGAACAAGATTCCCATTTTCTGTTAAGTTCATGCCCGCGACTGTCTTTCCTCCTGTGTGGCTGGACCAAACCTGCTTTCCATCATAATCTGTCAAGATTAGATCTCCATCTTGGCTGAGTCCCAATGTTGCATTCATTTGAACAGGAATGTTCCTATTAGGAGACCATACTAATTGTGGGGACTGAATGAAAGATATGTTGTCAAAGCTATCTCTGTGTATATCTTTGGAAATGAGGACTCCAAATGTGCAGTCTCTGGAATCAGTAAAATTACCATTACAGTAGAAGCCACAGACGAAGGCTGATCCATCAATTCCTCTCGTTAGGATCGGTGCCAAGGTGTGGATCTGGCCAACGTCTGTGCCTGTGACATTGGCATATACTGAAGGCTTGTTAATCCATGAAGTTGAAAGATGCGCAGTCGAATTGTAAAATTCTTTGGCAGATAACAAGGATGAAGAAAACAGAAGCAAACTAGCAAGAACAAGGACACGATAAAGACTCTGCTCTGAAATCATGGCCGCTTGAGTAGGTTCTGGCTTTCCAGGATATCCATATTACCAGGTTAGTTGCCTCCCCATTCTAACTTTTTTTTTTAAATTAAAAGGTGGGGTATTCACCCTTTCATTAAAAACTTGAAGAGAGTACATAGAGGGAGGTAAAAAAAAAAAGAAAACCTCTAATAAACTTTGAGAAAAACAAGAATTGAAAAAGAACTATTTGGAGCCTTTTGATCCTCCAGCCAATGTTATGTAATCCTTTCGTAAAATTTGTCGAGTTTGAATGGTTTTTTGAGATGAGAAATCATCCTTTCGTCTTCATGATTTTTTTGAGATTACTGGTATGAATTTGTCTTCATCTGCTATGATGCCTAGTTCTTTTTCTAATTCAAATTCTTGCTCTAAATCCCGTTTTTCCATTGCTTCCCCATTCTAACTTATTTACTCTCTCCGTTCCATTAGAATAGTCCACTTTGTAGACGAAGTACTAGTCAAAGCGTATTGACCATCTTATTCAAGGGAAGCAACATGCTTTCATATACAGTAAGCATTAAGCACATACAAACAATGGCCAGACCCAGAGCCCACACAAGTTGTGCATTACTCCATCTGGGCCCTTCATCTGCAGCTAAGTTTGACTTTTGTGCTGGGGTTTGCTTTGACTTCTTGGCAGCAATGGAGTTTACCAGTAATCAGCATTTATTTCTTTGTACATGTTTTTTTGGATGAGATGATTCTTTGGTGCAGATTTGGACATTCTCCACTCAGCAAGTTGAACTATTTCAGACTTTTTCCAATTTTGAACTATTGAAGGATCATGGAAATCTTTAGTGTGTGGACTTTAAAGATGGGAAAGACGCAAAGACATCAAGATTTCCCTTGACTTCAAGCACAATAAACAAAAAAGTCAATGGTTTAATATCTTGTGGACTTTTATATGGGATAAGCAGAAGTTTTAAGAGTTGAATTTTTTGTTTTTTAGGATGACAGAACACAGCTAGAACACTGTAAAAACTCCAAAAATTAACCAAAACAGATATGGTGAATGCCTTAGAATGAGAAGAATCTCCAATGACTTCCATTATATTTATACCTCTATTGAAAGAATATGTTTTATGTCATCCAACAAGAGATTGTGATCACCAAGAGGCAATATTTTGGTTCCCTGTTCATCAACAATACTAAAATGTTCACAAGGATCTACCATGATGCTTGTTTCAGCAGATGTGCAGGCTTGAACATGGACCCGATCAAATCCTACTAGTTGTTTTCGAGGAGCACCAGTGTAGGAATTTGGCACCTGAGAAAACAGCAATATGACTTGGCTACCATCCATGTCCCCGTTATTCTCAGTGGAAATCTGGACAAAGAATCTCAATGAATCGCAGGATTCCACATCACTGACATTAACAAAGCCAAAGGCATTTCCTTTACTGAGAAGCATATGTCTTTCTGATTCAACTTCAATGTTCCTGGATAACCTCAGAGTTTGCGGCGCTGATAAGATCTTGCGAGTGAAATTTGAGTAGCTTAATCCGTGTCCAAACTTGTACACACTATCTCCAGTGTAAAACCTGTATGTTCTTCCAGGATAACCGCGAGAAGGATCAGCTCTCATGTTCATGTCGGTCATTGGTACACTAGTAAATGATTCAGGATACCAGGTCATGGGTATTCTTCCTCCTGTCAAGATTCAGATGTAAAAGTAAATTATAATTTAGATTCGGGTGATGGTTTTCACATTATGACAAACTTGATTATGCCAAGAAATCATTTGCGTATTAAAGCACAATAACACATGTTAATGTCTTTCACCTCCAAAATCTGTCAATGTAATCAGGTTAATCACACACCTGGGTTGTAGTCTCCAAATATGATTTCTGAAAGTGCTTCGCCACCAGTCTCTCCAGGGTACCCAATCCAAATGATGCTAGCTATTTGAGGATCATCTTTTGCAAACGATACGTCAATAGGTCCACCTCCTGTAACTACTAAAACCAGGGGTTTCTTGGCTACATCTGCAATAGACCTTACAAGGGCCATCTGATTGCCTGGCAAAAGAAGACTGTACCTATCAAGATCTTCAGTCTCTTGGGATAAGTCCAGCCCGACCACGAGTATAACATATGCAGCTTCTTTGGCAATAGAAACAGCTTCAGGAATGCCAAAAGTTGAATTGCAGGAAACATCTTCACAGCCAGATGAATAAAATGTGTTTTTCACGTAGTTCTGAAATCCTTGGAGAAGTGTCTCGGGGATGCATGAATATCCTAAAATCAGGAAGAAATCCCTTTCAGCTTCTGAGATGTTTAGTTGAAACAGTACTAATATCAAGTTTCTGAACCAAGTCAAATATTTAAAGCTTTCCACTAAGTTAAAATGCTAGTATAATTGAGGAACTTTTCTGCACTATTAATTCATGCAAGTATTCTCCATTTTAGTTGCTGAAGACTAAACAGTTGAGCATTACTTTCTTTTAAAGTGTCAGCTAAAATCAACTACATTGTTAATAATTCAGTATTACACAAAATACTCTATACTAAAGAACTCCAAAATTGAACTAATAAAAGACCATATTGTCTCTTATATATGTATGATCAGACCTGTATAGTCGCCGCCAATGTTGGTTGAGTTTGCCATTGGACCAATAACAGCTAGTGAAGATACGTCATGCTCATTCCAAGGCAGGAACTTCTGATCATTTTTGAGAAGTACAATACCCTGTCTTGCAGCATCAAGCGCGAGTTTCCTGTGCGGTGAAGAACAAACCTCCTCTTTTCCCAAATTTGCAAATTGACCATTTGCAGGGTTTCCATCGAATAATCCAAGCCGAAATAAAACCGAAAATAGATTGAAAAGTGCTTGATCAACATCTTTCTCAGACACCTTCCCTTGATCAAGTGCAGATTGTATGTGTCTTTTCATATACGTTCCACAGTTGATATCCGTCCCTAATCAAAACTCATATTGATGAATGTGGTAAACAAGAAAAACCATGGCAGGAAGGAACACAGAGAATTATGAAACCTGCTTTCAAAGCAATAGCAACTGCATCCTCCGGAGTTTTTGTGAAATTGTTATTTTCAAATATGGTAGCCACAGCATCACAATCAGAGGTGATGTACCTATTATTTTCATTCAGAGAATTAAAATGTATATATGTTCGTCATGATCCAATACATTCAGAAGTATGAATAATAGGATGATAAATTACCCTTTGAAACCCCAATCATTCCGAGCTTTTTGCAACAGATCATGGTCTGCACATGCCGGTATTCCATTCACTCGATTGTATGAACACATTAGGCAGGTGGCTTTACCCTGCTCAATACAAGTTTTAAATGGTGGCTGATACGTATCCTCCATATCCTGCTTTGTAATCTGAATACATACAAAGTGCGTGAACTCATCATTATCATCATCTTCTCTTTTTGAAACATAGATAAATTTCATTTTGCCTCATCCTATTTTCCATGATGCTGTTACATATTAGGCTTCTTTCCAACCAAATAAGAGTGACCTAACTTTACTTTTTCTGGTTCCATGGTAAGATTATATGTTCATATAGGCCTAGATAAAAAAATAAACAGCTACTAAATTGCACTAGTAAGAACATCATAACCAGCTAAAAATTATTATAAGCAATTTCAAAAATTATTCAAAATTTACCACAGCATTGAAGTCATATCGAGTGTATCCTCCCCATTTCTCCAAATCATAAGCTGTGTAATGCTTACAACAAGCAGACAACATCAACCCACCACTCAGCTCACCATCCTCTTCCGATAAACTCCTTTTCCCAGACCACCGATCGTCATTTTCTTCTCCGGTGGCCCTTCGACTCTGACCTTGAAAGCCTCTCACGTACTCAAATGCATAAGCAGAAGTCAACACAGGATCCTCCCCCGGAGTCTCTTGCCCTCTCCCCCATCTGGGGTCCCTAAAAACATTAATATTAGGCGCCCAAAACGTCAGCCCAGCTTGCCCAACATTGAACATCGCCCTGGCCTCGACGGCAATAGCTTCCGCAACCTCTCGCCACAAACTCCGATTAAACGACGCAGCAGTAACAATAACTTGCGGGAACTGAGTTGCAGATTCAATCGTGCCATTGAAATTGATACCGGGCCCGTTCGTTGCAATCCCGTGAAGCGATTCAGACCACCATTGGTATGACGGGATTCCAAGTCTTGAGATTCCGGTGGCATTATCCGAAAGCTGCTGGATTTTTTCGTCGATGGTGAGAAGGGAAATCAGGGAATTCGCTCGGATTGTGATCGGAAGAGAAGTGTTGCAGAAAGGGAAGTTGTTCTTGGGTGGTTTACATGGGAACTGGAGCTCAGAATAACTGGATTTGAGAAGAAGTAGAAACGCGATGCCCAGTAAAAGGAGGAATCTTGGAACGTTGGGCATCGTAATCGGACGGGATAAGATGAAGCTGTCAAAATGTTGTATCCGTTTGAGGACGACCAAGAGTCAAGATAGTTAGTGAAGTAAGAGTAAAGACATCCAGAATGGGGTCCACATCCACGTCAGATTTGAACAAAAACTAAATTATTCTAAAATCGTTTTCATACTTATTCCAAAACTTTTTTAAAATTCATAATAATTTTAAATACAGGGATAGCCAAAAATATTGGCTACCAAAAAGCTTATGAGAAATTTTAATAAATTTCATGAGGACTTCTTAGAATTTAGCTTAGTTTTGAGACCGTTATTGAGTCTGAATGGTTTGAGTGGTAATATAATAGTTTTGAAATCTCTGCTATTTTCTTGAAACGAGTATGAATAGGTCTGCATTCTCGATAAAAGTTTCTCCTTCCTAAGAGCCATATTAAAGATCTTGGTCGTTTTCATGTTTATTTTCTTAAACAAGATGAAGATATGAATTTATTGATCATATGCATTTCACTTATGACAAATCACAATTATTGTGTTCAGGGATTTCACCAAAAGTACTGTGTTTAGTTTACCCTAATGCTTTTCTTGGTAGCAAAAAATTTGTTCTAAAAATAGTTATCCATTAATGACATTGTTGAAAGGATCTGCAAGCTTCAACCAGGGCCGAAGGGACGTTTATGGTTGCCCCACCAGCAATCTTAATTTGGTTTTTTCACCATATGAAAATTTTAAAATATTTATATTTTGTCCCACTAAAAATTCAAATAATAGGGGTAATATTTTTAATAAATAATTGTGTTCCTCCGAACCTTCGAGGCTTGGCTCTGCCACTGGCTTCAACGAACTTAAAAAGGAAAATGCTTCCATTTCTTGATGGTAGAGCTTTTGTTTCATAAAAATGCAGAGAATTCTGCCGATAGATCTCTTCAGAAGCATTCCCTTTGGCTAAAAAGCAGAGTGATTTGCAGCCATGCAGGAAAGAAATCAAGATTAGCCTATTCTCCTCTTTAGGGGGTCTGCAGTGATTTGAGGAAGCACTCAAAGTGCAGCTTTTAACAATATCACTCCCCCAGTCTCATATAAAAAGTCATGTTATTAATATTGGTTGAGTATTAAAAACCCGGACTTTTTAAGCAGTGTTATAAGCATTTGGTACTTTCTTGATCTTAATGCTCCCTTCTTAGATAAGTTTAGTTTGGAGTTGTATCTTGTAACTAACAGACAAGTATGCCTCTAAACTATTCTAATGGAACAAAGTAGTCTGCATCAAACAAATGAAATACTTCGATAACAAAAATCTCATACTCTAGACTCTTCTAACGGAACAAAATAGTCTGCATCAATCATATTATGAATTCTCATACTAATTGTACAACTGAATTGCCTCAAAGTTGGCCTTGGCTACAATGTATATACCTAAGAAATTTTACAGTTTTGCAGTTTGTGTAATTCTGTCTACCTGGGTCCAGACAAAGTTGAGGGCATTATTATTGTAGCTGCATGATCAGAAGCTTTCTGTCCATCCAGACCAGCTTCCATTGTTCTCAACACTGATGAATGATTGAAGTTACAATCCGGGTTTGTTTCTGAAGCCGCCATAGCTTCTAATACCTTAACAACTTCGGACATTGCAGGCCTCTTGGTGGAATCGCTCTGCAAACACCATGCAGCAATCTTCATCACTTCCGACCCTTCCTCAACTTCCTCCATTTTCTCATCAACCAAGTCTTGAAGTTCTCCTTCTTCTGCTTTTCTCTTGAAAAGTTCAAGCAAATGCCTGTCTTCCTCGTCCCTGGACCAATCCAAGTTCCTCCTCCCACAAACGATCTCAAGGATCAGGATGCCGAAGCTGTAAACATCCACTTTTTCCGTGATGACTGAGTGCAGCCACTCTGGAGCCATATATCCTGGAGTTCCTCTCATCCTTGTGACAACCCCGCTTTGATCCTTCTCAATTAGCTTTGACAATCCGAAATCAGAGACTTTTGCGTTGAAATTTTGATCTAACAGGATGTTTTGGGGCTTGATGTCAAAGTGGATTATTTTCTGACTGCACTCTTCGTGAAGATAAGCTAATCCCTTGGCTACGTCCAAGATGATTTTTCTCCTGATATGCCATGGAAGTGAATGGCTTTTATCTTTATGGAATATCCATCTATCCAATGATCCATTTTCCATATGCTCAAGAACCAAAAGCCTGTGTGACTTCTGGAAACAGAATCCCATTAGATTGACCAAATTTGCGTGACGAATGCTGCCAATAGTCTTTACTTCAACTAAAAATGAATCATCCGCCTGACTTAAACTTAAACCATTAAGACGTTTGACAGCGATCTTAGTGCCATCACCAAGTTTCCCTTCATAAACACAGCCAAATCCTCCCTCCCCTAGTGTCTGTGAGAAGTCTTCTGTCATGGATTTCAAGTCCTGGAAAGTGTATGAAGTAGGCATTCCCAGTACCCTGTCCAGGAAGCCCTCTTCATTTTCATCGGTTTTCCTTAATCTTCTTCTCCAGTGAACAAGGCAATACATAGTTAGAGAAAGCAAACAGAAGAAAGCTGCAGTTGTGGATGCCACTATAATCTTGACTCTTTTCTTCCCTTTCGCGGCTTGAGCATTTTGCACCTTAAGGAAAAGGGTCGTGTCATAACTTGACACGGCGTCTGTATTATTCATCTCGTCGCCTGGATTATTCATCTTGTTAATAATGGAAAAGACTTCATTCAGTAACAGGCATCTACCTGTAATCCCTGAACTTTCACCCCAGGAATTTAACACGAAAAGAGCTGCTTTGCAAGAACAGTTACTGAGGCACATGGTTTTACAAACCTCCACTGAATTCACTTCAATCATCTTTACAAAGCTAGCTTCGAATGCAAAGTATGTGGTATTCTTCAGCTCCAAGAGAATATGCTCTCGAGAATGATCGCAGGAAATTGGAGTCAGCAACGAACATCCAAGATTGGGTTTCCAGTAATCTGTTTGCTTGAAGAAGCTATTTGCAGTCTCAGGACAGCGACAATATCCATTTGAGCAGACACCGTAATTTCCGCACACCAAAGGTTGCCCACAATCACCTAATTTTGTTTTGAAAAGATCAGCAGCTTCTGTCCAAAACCCACTTTTAAACTGGTATACCTTCAAATCACCATCAAACCCGAATTTCAAGAACTGATCTACCGATCCAGGGGGAGTGGACCAGCCATTAAAGCTTCCATCGGTGAATTCAACGTAAGGTTCAGGACCATTCAACGCAGAAACATAATATATTTGGGGTGGATTAGACTCTACATATGCAAACAGGCGACCTTTTTCAACAGAAAGGGAAAACAAACCTGAACCAAATTTTGATTCGGAAACATTCGCTGTTAAATTCTTCCCCTGAACCAACCTCTGCCCTAGAACCAGTGTGTCCGTAGGATAATCAAAAGATTGCCAAATGACCTCTCTGTTTCTGCCAAACAGCACAAGATTTCCCTCTTCTGTTAAGTTCAATCCGGCAACATATCTTCCTCCTGTATTGCTGGACCACACCGAGGTGCCATCGGGATTCGACAAGACCAGATCTCCATCTTGGCTCAGTTGCAACTTAGCATTAGTCCCAACAGGGGTATTCCTGTTTGCAGACCATACCAATTCAGGGGACCCAAAGAAATTGTAGCTGGTAAAGTTTCCACCGCTGGGGAAAATTAGGATCCCGAATACGCATTCATTGTTGTTGTTTCGACAGTAGAAGCTGCAGGCGAACTTTTTTCCATTACCACTTCTTCCACTCAGCAGGATGGGTGACCAGGATTTATAAACTCCTATGCCATCGTCAATCCGGGAAGGATGGTTGATCCATGAACTGGAAAGGTTCGCAGATGAATCGGAATTATTCTGTCCTTGGGCACTCAGAAATGGCGATAAATAAAGAAGCAGAGTATGTACATATACAAGAAAGATAGCATTAATTAGTTTTGCTATTTCCAACATTTCTGGAGTTTTTTATGAGAGATTTTTCTGCTCTTCCGTATGTGATTTTATTCATCCTTCCCTGATAATGATTGCATCCTAGTTTTCCAATAAAAATATAGCGCCTATTTTGACTACGTAATTTGTTTATATGGCTGCTTTCTATTTCAATGGCTTTCCTGGAGGCTTGCACTAGCTGTTAACTTATAACATCTGTACATCAGTTTGCCACACGTGTTGGATTTAAGTTTTTTTGCACAAGTCATAAGATAATGCCTAAATGTAACAAAAGAAGACACCTATACGTCTCATTGAACCCACTCCACCAGTCAGGAACCAATTTGGGTCTTCAACATTAAGAGATAAGATCTTGGTTGAGAAGAAGTCAGCTGATCAAGTCATAATTGTCATTCTTAAAACAGGAGATACGTGAAGATCAATCCCACTAATTAGGATCCCATTAAGATAAGATGGTAATTGAGTACTTTCCATCTAAAAGAGCTATGCCACAACAGTAAAATCTGTTTTGTTGAACGATTTTCAGCGCCATTAATAAAATGTTTTTCGTTTAAAAAAAAAAAGTCAAATCTGTCTATAATTACTGCTATAATTTGTGAACTACCTTTTATATGTATTATACCGTTGGTTGCAATTCTATAAAGAGCAAACCACCATTTTGGCTCCTCACAAATCACTTAATGCGGTTTTTTGTCCTTCACATTTCAAATGATGAGAAAATGTCCCGTTTCAATTAGTGTACTATTTTGGTCCTTTACTAATTTTTCATCCAAAAAGTTACATGCCACTCACATGTTTAATATTTATAAGAAAAATTCAATTTATAATATAGTAGGATGATAAATTCTTAAAAAAAGAGTCCAAATTTTTTGTAATTATTCTTAAGGGAATGTAATTATATTTAATATTTTAATTTTTTTAATAACTTATTTATCCATACTTAATTTGTAATAACTAATTACTATTTTATGCTCCCCGTCTCATTTCTTTTAAATTAATTAAAGGCCAGGGCTAGCCTCGGCTGCTTGCTTAAGAAAATAATAATAATAATAATTACTATACATTATAGACTTACAATTATCAAATAAATTTTCTTAAAATAATAGTTTTCTACAACCTATTTCATTTTTCTTTTAGATAATTCAAAAATCCAATACAAAATATTTTGCAAATCAAATAAAATCAAATTTGATCAATAGAATAAAAAAAAATTTTATAATTTGAGTGTCCCACCCCCATTCTTTTTGGCACAGTAAAAAAAGCTAGTCCAAACTTTTTTATTTACACTCAATGGGGAAAATACCTTAATTCATCCATACGTTTTGATCTTTAAACATTCATTTGAAAAAAATATTATGTTTAACACTAATATGTGTATTAGAAACTAATAAAAAATATTTTAAACAGAAACAATATTAGTAATAGTTTTTTTTAAGATAGTGTAAATAAGTATAGCTTTGTGATAACAAAATAAACTCACATGTCAACTCAATTATATGACTTAATATCAAAAATGAAAGAAAAAATAATCAATCGAATGATTTACCTTTTAATTTGTTTAAAATTTTAAACTTAATTATTTAAATATTAAATTAATTTTTTAATGACTGAAGTACACATAATATTAATATTTATTTTGAATAAAAATTAATTTTCTTAATTTATACAAACTAATAGTTATACATATATGTATATTGGAAAATTTAAGTTCGTATTTATATTTTTGAGCAATAAACTTTGTAAATTCAAATTGAATCCACTAATACAAAGAAAATAATTTTAAATGCTAAGGGATAGTAGTTTATAATTTAAGTTTATTTTATTTATATTTTATAATTTTTGTAGAGGAGCTATGTTTTAAATCTTATACATAAAATGTCTCAAATTACTATGTATTATTTGATTATGGGGTGGGCTGAAGCCTCCCTAAGCCCACCCCCTAGATCCGTCCCTGTGTGTCAGGCTTGCGCCTGATTAACCTAGTTGAGGAAAAAAGAATCAAATTTGGGGGAAAAATTAGAGAAGGAGAAATAAAAAAAATTCATATAAAAGGGAATTCATATTTTCATTATCAAAGCTTAACCTGTAATCTTTCGTACGGACCTATTAATAGTCTACAATATTTGAGCTAAACCCCTCTACTTCCTAATATTACAATTCAGCCCCAAAACCATAAGACTGGATGGGAGTATGCATATAGGACATAGGTAGTCAAATCAGTTGCCCTGCCCGAGTCTTTTAGTTCAGGGCTAATTTGGGACGTATCTTAAAATATGAGATACATTAACAAATATACATAAGGTTCATGACGTTTTTCCACTAAAATGATTTTATAATTTTTGAAACGACGTCAAAGCAACGTCCTTCAAATAATTTGAGGGGAAAAAAAAAAAAAAAAACTAACAAACCTACCCTAAATTTCTTTTCCTCCAGCCGCCCTTTCTCCCTCCTTCAAATTTTTTTAGCACCCTCTCTCCATCAATTATTTTTGGACCCACGGCAAACCTCCATCTTTTTTTCTTTTTTATAATAAACCTTCATCCTCTTTAAGGTTTTTTTTTTTTGAAAAGGAAAAACTTTTATATTAATTGCACTAAATAAGGATTGAAATACAAAGATTGAGAGTGTCACGTGCCAGTATGCCACCAATACAGATTTTCTTAACCATACCCAAACTCCATTGTTTAATTGCATCCTTCCCCAAAAACATTTCCTTGTACCCAAAAGTAATTTTATTCCCATGCTTCCCGGACCCATTCACTCCATTAACTCCATTTTTTAATTTCATCATCCCCAAGGCAAAACCTCCTTCTCCGTCTCCAGCCTCCTCCATCTCCATCTCCATCTCCAACCTCCATCTCCAGCCGGCTGCTTCCACCTTCCTCCCCCACCTCTTTGCTGGCTCACCAAGAACCGCCTCCAACGAACAACCAGTCACAGCCATATGCAAATCCATCTCCAGAACCTTCTCCGATACCTCCGAGCGGGCACCTCTCCAATAAAACTCTCCAAAAGAGAGTCAAAAAAACCTTACAAATAAGGGACAAACCCTTACAAGAATGAAACAAACTTAAAACCAAAGGAAAACAAACAGAATTAAAAAAACTCCAAAGAGAGACCAAACACTTCCTATGGAGAACAAACACTCCCGCAGGAGAACCAAATACTCTCCTATGGAGAGACTTAACTCCCAGAGAGGGAAAAACAGAAACAGAGAATTTAAACAGAAAAAGAAAACAACAGCAACGGAGCCCCCCCCCCCCCCCCCCCCCCCCTCTCTCCCGCAGGGAAGAAGGGGGGAAGGGAGGTGGGTTTCTGAAAGTTTAGAGGGAAAGAGGAGAAAAGTTTAGAGAGAGAAGGTTATTCGTTTCATCCTCCTCAAGTTGAAGTAATTTCCACTCCAAAGGTTTGTAAACTATTCTTATTTTCTCTCATTCTTAATTTTCTAATTAAAACACTAGTTTTAATTTTTGTTATTTTTATTTGTAGCTTCATCTTTGGATGTTCTAAATTTTTTATTCTCAACTAATAATAGTTCTTCTCAGGTTGGTATAAATTTTTAAATTTTGATTATTTATGTTTTAATAATTTAAATTACTTGTTTAAATTATAGATTATATATTGAATCGATTTTAGGTATTTAATTTCAATTGGAATTGAAATTTTATTATTCCTTATTATTAATTTGAGTCTAAATGATATTTTGTGGTTTGAATTAGAGATTGAATATTAGATTATAATTGAAATTATAGAAAATTAAGAAATTTGAATTTATTCAATAATTATTGAACATGAATTTACATTTGAA
>VMRK01000171.1:0-42383 GCA_016801395.1 Leptodermis oblonga
TGCGCGTTAAAAGTCGAAGTCTTCTTGACTTGAAATTTCCGGGGAGAAGAATTTGAGAAGCCCAGATGAAGAATTTTAGTGTTGTTGCTATTACAACTGGTAATTGAGGGTTCCGTTGAAAAATGTTGATTCAGCGAAATTGAACGCTGGGGATTGAGCTGAAACAGCCGCCATTATCAGAGTCTCAGTGAACGAGTAGTTCGTTAGATTTTCAGTGAACACAAAAGTTTTGAATATGAATATGAATATGAAAATGAAAATGATTTTTGCTTTTTCTTTTTCTGCATTTATTGCTTCCTTCAGAGTTCAAAGGAGGGCGAGCCCGTGGATGGCGAGGGGGTTTTTTCGGAAATTCGGAATCACGAACACGTGGCATCGAATCATTCTAAATCATCTGAAATTATTCCGTGCATCCGTTGCACACGTAGGAACATAGAATGATGCAACCAAACTGAAATTATTCCGTGCATCCGTTGCACACGTAGGAACGTAGAATGATGCAGCCAAATATATTTATGGAACAAGTGTTACTCCCTCCGTTATATTAGAAAGTCCAAATATATTTACGGAACAAGGGTTACTCCCTCCGTTATATTAGAAAGTCCACTTTGAATTTTCTTTTTTTAATTTATAAATATAAGAGTCTACTTTTAAATTTTTTTACTTCTCATATCCTTTCTAATATAATCATGTTTAGTTCACAATTAGCTAATACTTAATATGTAAATATATAAATAGAATAAATTATGTCAAATTAGATATTTTAGGTGTTGTACATTGACACACGTTAGGCCTGTTCTTTACATAAAACTAAGCCAAATGGGTTTCAACCCATTTGTCAGAAACAAGGTTCTGAGTTCTGGTTTAAAACCAGGTCTCAGCCCAAGGTAAAGAACATGAGTTTCAATCCAAATTTTTTTCCAATACTTTTTTTAAAAAATTTTACTTTTATTTTACTTTTATTAGCAAATAAACCCCCAATCTTTCATTTTTTTACATATTCAACCAAAAATAAATTTTACAGTATAATAATATTTCTAAAATAGTAATTGTTCTTAATGTTAATGATATATTTAAGTTTACATAATATTTTTAGTTTAAGATAGTTTAATATTTAATTTTTCCTATTTAATTTTTTTAAAAAAAATAAGTTGGGGCCGTCATTTAAGAAAATGAAAAAAACAGGGGCCTATTTATTAAAATTTTGTTGAACAGTGTCGGTGACACTATTCATCTTGTCCCCAACTCTCTTTTTCTTTTTTTCAGTTTTTTTTCCTTTCCTTTTTTCCGGCAGCACATTCCGCCCTTTTGTTTTCCGGCGGCACATTCCGATTAAATTGCTTGACAATCAAGAAAATCGGGGTCATTTCGGCCGGTGCTCACCCTTGCCCGAAGCTCTTCTCTACGCCGTTAATCACCGCCGAGAATCTTCGTTTCGACCTTGTCAATTTGTTTGATTCCGGTGAGGCCACAAGTTTCCTGAAATCCCTAGTGTAAAAATCGGAGGAATCACGAAGGGAGGCGTTGATGAGGACGATGAACCAAAAGAATACGCCGGAGGGAGTACAATGGCAGCAGCAAACTCTTCAGGCCGTTTCGTTCTCGGCGGTAATTTTGGCTGGATCGGAGAGACTGCAGAATTTGGTCTACGTCGTGGGTGAGGATTTGGGGGAGGGAAATTTTGGCAGAGAGAAAGAGGCACCCGTTTCTGAGAGGGGGGGGGGGGGGGGAGGGGGGTATGGTTTTTGGTCTCAACAGAAAACTGAGACCCGGGGTTGCGTCCGTCCTTGAGAAACATGGGTTTCAGCCCATTTTGATCTAATTCTTGGTCTCAACTCAAAAAAAATGCCCAAACCAGCCCTTAGACTTGATTAAGAACAAGGCCTAATAAGTTGTATATTGGTCAAAATGGATATTTTAATGAAACATAGAAAAAATATTAGGGTGGAGCATCTGATAGATGATAACATATAGTGGAGGATGCCCTTGTTAAAGGTTTTGGACTTGTTCTTTAGGATGTTTTAAAGCATGGTTTTGAAAACTTGTTTTTGAAAAAGAGTTTTATAATGTAAAAAGATATAATTGAATAGTAAAAAATTGTATTAAAAATGATGAAAATTATTATAATAAATTAAATTTACTATACAAGTTAAAAACAAAACAAAAAAGAAAAGAACAACTGCTTTATTCCTCAAATAACATTTTTAGTGAATAGCAACTATTACTATTCACAAGTATCAGTTATTTATTTATTTATTTATTTATTTTATTCTCCAGTGCTACTACAGAAGAGTAGCACTTATACTATTTTAAAATAGCATTTATATTCTTTTCAAGTGTTACTTCAGAAGAATACAAGTGATACTCTAGAAGAGTAATAACACTTATACTCTTTTTAATAAGTACTCATAAAAGAGTGTAGTATTAGTGCTACTTACTTATATTCTTCTGAAATAGCACTCTTAACGAGTAATTAATAGTGCTAACACTACACGTCTATGGTTTGACATAGGGTGTAAAAAAAAATCATAAGGCCAAAACCCGTCCAAACCCATTGGGTTTTAAACCAAAAACACCCATTCATAAACATGTTGGGCTTGGGGGGGGGGGGGGGGGGGTATGAGCTAAAAAAAAATAATGGGTGGTTTAGGGTAGCCCATTGGGTACTCTAAAATCCGTCCATCATGTGTACCAATAATACTCATCTAAAACTACCTTCAGCAGTATAAACAAAAACCTAACAGATCGAGCACTTATTTTATTGGGCCCAGTTTTGTTGAACTCAAAAAATATATATATTTATTTTTTCATTTTTTTTCCGTCCTACAATTAGTTTGCTTTTTCTTTTTTCTCATTTATTCTTTTATAATATTTTCAAATTACACACTTATAAATACTAATTAAAGACTGATATGGGTTCTAAGTTGGGCTCGAGGTTTGGGTTTGAGTCCCGTATCAGGCTGGGGTTCGGGTCTGGGTCCCGGTTTGGGCTGGGGTTTGAGCTCGGTTCTGGTTTTGGACCTTAGGTTGGGGTTCGTGCCTCGGTTCTGGTTTTGGACCTCAGGTTGAGGTTCATGCCTTGGTTCAGGGTTCGGGCCTCAGGGCGGGGTTCGTGCCTCAGGTCATGGTTCTGGCCTCGGGCCTCGGGTCAGGATTCGGTCCTAGGGTTATGGTTCGGGCTTCGGTCGGGTTTCGGGCCTTCGGTCATGGTTCGGGCCTTAGGTGATGGTTCGAGGCTCGGGTTGGGGTTTGAGCCTCGTTTTGGGGTTTAGGCCTCGGGTCAGAGTTTGGGCCTCAGGTCAGTGTTCGGGGCTCGGGTCGGTGTGTGGGCCTCAAGTCGGTGTTCTGGCCTTGGGTAGGGGTTCGGGTCACGGGTCATGATCAGGGGTCAAGTCGGGGTTGGGGCGTGGTTGCGGTCGAGGGTCGGGGCAGGAACGAGGCACGAGTTTTATTTAAGTATAAAAAAAATTAAAAATAGTGTTTGGACAAAAAAAAAAAGATTAAATATAAAAGTAAACAATATATAATATTTCAAATATTAAAATAGATTAAAATAATTAAAATAAAATAAAATAATTTTTAAAAAAAGATTATTAACAAATAATTTCAAATATTATAGGCGATTTATTATGACTACTCATTATGGTTATTCATTTGGTACCCATCATAATACCCATTAAATAACCATTACATTTATACAATGGGTATTATGGGTACCCATTTAAATTAAAACTATTAATTGAATGGGTAATAGGCACATATTATCCATTAACTTAATTTCTATTTAATACCCAGCAAATACTCACCCGTTTGACAGCCCTACACGCAGGCCTTTCAGTTCACAAGCGGATTGCTAGAATTGGACTGTGGTGTGTATCCAATTCTAGCCTATTTTCAGGAGCGTTATCCAAGCAAGTTTATGGACTGTTGTTTATGAATTTTTGGTGCTGAAGTAGGCCACGCGCCTTGCAACTAACTCCAAGTTTCATGATCCATGGTGACGATTCGGTCTCAATATTATGGGTTGGATAACTCATGGACTGACCAGCAGTGTCTCACAGTTTATCTTGAGATTATGGAGTTACGTACTTCCGGAGTTTTCGTGCAATAGAGTTACGTACTTTCAGGATCTCTGGTGACTAGATGATTTCCAACAAATTTAATAGAAGTATGTTTGGATTTCAAAAAAAAAAAAGAAAGTACTTAATTTTAGTAAAAGAGAAAATTTGTGTATAACACAAAATTACGTACTACCTTTATTTCACCAATTTTTTAATCACATCTCAAGCACACAAACAAGAGATAGTTGCATCTTCTACGTACAATATTAACAAGCCATTAAGATCGGCAACCAAACTCATAGTTTGTTTGATTTCCAAATCCAATAATTCTGAAAGCATGCATAGCCTCTCTTTCTCCCACGTTTTTGTGGAATTTCAAATTTCTTGCATCAATTAAGGAAATAAATAACCAAACTTCAGATAACAGATCAGCCGTAAACCATGGTTTCCTTCATGAAGAAATCTCAGCGGTGGCATCCCATATTCCCGCAGTTGCAGCCACCAAGGAGTGGTTTTTGTTGTCTGTGGCCGCAATTGCCGCATGGACGTGATGGCCGTCCCCTCCCCCAATCACCGCCACCGCACGGCGTCTGTTGGCATCCTCTCCCGCAGTTGCACCAATTAACAAAGCAAGTCGGCGGCGGCGGTGGTTGGGTCCTCCCGCACCCTTGGTTACAAGGGCCACCGCCACAATTGTTACCGCACTGGGGACAGCAAAATCCAAATGGGATTCCGATTGACGAATCAACTGAGACCGACACCGTTGGAATGGTGGGAGCTGTGTCCGGCTTCTCATCCTTCTTCTTCTTCTTCTCCTCCTTCGGCTTCTCCTCCTTATCAGACTTCTTCTCGATCACCTTGATATATGTGATTACCTTTCCGGCCTTGCAGCAGCATAATTTCTTACGGAATTCCTCCGGGTCGCAGCATACCACAGTGATGTTCACCACATTTTTCTTCTCGTCAAAAGCGTACGCTCGAATTTCTGCCGTCCCAAAATAAATACATGAGATGACCAACAAGATAAAGCTAAAGTTTTCTCCATGATTATCATTCGTGTGTGATTTACATGATGAGATCAGTTATGATCAAATCGGAAGATGAGACTCACACATCACATAACAAGATATTACCCTTGTTTTTTCGGACTATATCTCAAAATTAAGGGTGAAACCAACATATCACATCATAAGATCCACTTCTTTATTGTGAGAGTACAAAATGAAGGGTGAGACCAATGACGGAGTTAGGCCCCGAAGGTCTGGAGGAATAAAATGATTTTGTTATAAATATTTATCTGTATTATTTTAATTTTTGATAGGACAAAATACAAATATTAAAAAAATCCATATTTTAAAAAAATAAAAAGTTAAGATTGGTTGTAGGGTAACAATTTCCCCCACAACCTCTTAACATGGCTTTGCCACTTACATTTACATTATGTGGGCTATTTTCCTCTTTTAAAAGTGTAAACATGAAAAGTAAAATCAAAACAGATAAACATGAAAAGTAAAATCAAAACAGATAGAATATCTTGGGAGACGTGTATATATGTATAGGACAAAAATATGGCAAACAGAAAACCTTATGGGTATATACGTATGACAATTAATTAATATAAATAATTTTAGTTAATCTTCACAAAAGAAATAAATAGCTGAAAATTAATAGTATCAATGTGAATGAAAGTACTTAATTAATTACCAGGAAATTTACAAACAATTTTCTTGATCTTCGTGTAGGAGCACTTAAGATCAACTCCCAGCTCCATCTTGGTGTCCTGTTGCAAATACGTAATTAAGTACATGATGATCTCACTGTATATTATAATTCTTTTTTCTCTCACAGTATTAATCAAATTAACTTACTGATACCTCAAAATATGGAAAAATCACACTTCTGATTTCTATTTTTTGACATAGCTACATTTCTTGTCCATTTTTTGTAATATCGTTGCACTTGTGGTCTTTCCTTTTTTTTTTTTTTTTTTTTTGACTGTTTTGGCAATTTTGGTCTCTATGACTGCATACAAATGGTTTCTATTGACTAATTTTGTAAGGCGACAATAATTTTGTAAGCCAACAATAATTTTTAAATTTGCATAATCATCTCAAATGACTTACAAAACCTTCTGTAACCGGTTGTAGGGACCAAATATGCCAAAACAGTTAATAACATGCAAAAAAAGTGAAACGACACTAAAAGAAGAACCAAAAGTACGAGAGTAAAAACTATAGCATCAAAATTGCAATTTTTCCCTCAAAACATCTACTAATTACGTACGAACTAATTAACGCAAATATATATAGATACATAAATACCTTATCCGCCATTAACGTCAAAGCTGCCTATAGCGAATATCTGTGTTTATGAAACTTCTGGTGAAATAAGCATGTAGCTGAGAGCAGAGAGGAAGTGTATATATTATGGATATTTTGGTGGCTTTAGACTGAGTGGGTAGAGCATCTTTTAAAAGAGCCATGCTCTTGATTTTATTGTTGTATAAATTACCTATACAATTACATATTTAATTTATAAATCAAAATAATTGAATGGTGGGTCCTATGAAAGGACTACATAATTTTTCCTCTACTAATTTCCAAAATTTAGGGGGCGGCTACACGGATTTGAAAATTTGTTAAATTGACCCAGCTGCCGCAAGTGTTGTACTCTTATGGGGAGGAGGAAGTCTACTAATTGACTGCCAAACAGTTCGATGCAATAGTTTGAGCTGCTGAGTTCGATTTGCATTTTTTTTTCTTTCTATATAGGTCAGAAGTATTGCTTTGATATAACGTGATATATTACAAACAAAATTCGATATATTAATACTAAACTCAATATGCTATATATCAAAATTAAATTCAATGCGCAATAGCTTAATTCATTAGTGACACTCAAAACTGTGATAAATTAGAAGTAAACTCGATATAGGATCATATGCTAAAGTTAATACGTAAAACATTCTAAGCTAACATCAATACACGATACTTGAAAAGTCAAAATCATAACCGCGATATTTCAGAAACAAACTCATAGCTGCGATACATCAACAACTGAATACGATACATTAGATGCCAAATTCAATATGGCATGCTATTTTCGGCTAACACGTGAGTTGGTCTAGACTAAATTAAGGAGTAAATAAAGTGATTTAATATTCCTTTTTCATTTTCCCCCTATTAATTTGTGTGAATCTCATGTGTTAGACAAAAATAGTTCATATATGGTTAAAATTTAGGCTCGAAACTATTTTGAAACAAATTTTGAAGTTCAATGACAAAAATAAAATGTTTTATATTAACAAAATGAAGACAACAATTTAAGTTAAGGTACCAATGAAGTGGTTTAACCTATAAAAAGTAATAATAATGCATTTCAATTTTAAGGGTATAAATAGTGATTATAAAATTAAAAAATAGGGTCTACTTCTATATAAAAACAACAATAATAATGTTGGGCGGTGAGCAACTTCATTAAATATCGCAAAAACATATATGAAACGAATTTATATATGTGACAGGATTTGACACATCATCCACGCGCATCCTTTGTTTTATTTTATTTTTTTGCAAACTCGCGTATCAGTTTAACGTTTACTAGTAGTTAAAATTTACTCATGTACCATAAAGCAAAACTCACGTATTAGTTTAGTGTTGGCGTAATATATAGTAGTTAAAATAAACTCATACTTCATGAGAAAAACTCACGTATAATCTGTTTAGTGTTAACAAAGTAGTAGTTAAAACCAACTCATACGTCATGAGCAAACATTCGCATATTAGCTTACTATTGACGAAGTAGCAATTAAAGATAAATCATACTCAATGAAGAAAACTCGCCAATCAGTGCTACTCTTTTAAAGTAGCAAGTTTATATATTTTTATTTTTATATTTTTTTATTACTACTCCTAAATAGGGTCAAACCTGCAAAATCAGAAGTGACTGGATCAATCCAATTGTGCAAAGCTGTAAAAGATCTACGAACTTTCGTATTTTCTTATAGGGAAAAATGACATTTTTGGTACTAAAAGCAATGTTGTCTGGGCCGGACTAGATAGGCATCAAACCGGCACCCTTGCCTGTTCAAAACATGGGAAAAATCGGTCAAAATAGTTTTGTTAATTTTTAAATTTTTTTTTCAAAATTTGACAACTTTTGCAAAATTTTGCTATCAATTGGAGTTAAACCTTGGCCACTCACATGAAAACATGAATACTTACCACTATACCATTATTCACTTTTGTTTAATTTATTGTTTTAACTCATTTTTATATGAATATGAACTTTCTAACAATCTATTAATTGGACAATCCAAGCTAATGTTAATTTTATTATAATTCCTCACTATTTATAAAATTAATGCTCTAATATTTTTATTAGTTGTTTTGAGTTCAATTAAAATTTGTTTAATTTATTCATGTATTAACTTAAAATACGTTTAATTTTTTACATCAAAATTTATCCTTTTTTTTGTCTAATAAAAATGTAGTAATATAATTTTTTATATTTTTTAATAGAAAATAAGAAATATTTTATAGCTGATTTACTTATTGGGTTTTATAATAATGAATTTTAATGTTTGACTTAGTTGTAAAATTTGCAAAAATATATAATTGTTGTGAAAAAAAATATTTTAAATGTTACAAATAATAAAATTAAAGCATGCTAAACATTAATATATTATTTGTATTATATATATATATATATATATATATATGACGTCATCCGGTTTGATTTCGGCTCAATCGGTCTAACCACCGGTTCAAGCGAACCATTGGCCTCACCGGTTCAACGTCCGGTCCGACCCAGATAACCATGACTAAAAGTTTGGATTGTTTGCAACTTTAGTATTAAAAATTTACTCAGTTTCAAACTTATGCTTTATGTTTATACTTTGTTGAATTTTTAGTACTAATACCTGCTATAGCAGGTTTTATACAGTCAAACTGAAGTCAAAGGTAATTTAGGGATATTTTATGAATTCTACAATTTTGTAGGGGTTGAAAAGACATTTTTCCAATATTATTTCCAAAACATTTTCGCGGTTTTTTTTTACTCCTCAGTCGACGTACAAGTTTTCTTCCGACTGAGGATAAAGAAAACTGCGAAAATGTTTTAGAAATTCTATTAGAAAAATTATATTTTCAGCCCCAAAAAATTGTAAAATTGTAAAATACCCTTAAATTATCGTTGACTTCGGTTTGACTACGTAAAACCTCCTATAACATGTATTGGTACTAAAAATGCAATAAAGTATAAACATAAAACATAAATTTGGAACTGAGTATACTTTTTTAGTACCAAAGTTACAAATTGCCCAAACTCATACGTCATGAGAAAAACTCACGTATGATCTATTTAGTGTTAACGAAGTAGCAGTTAAAATCAACTCATACCTCATGACAAACACTCAGCATATTAGCTTACTATTGATGAAGTAGCAATTAAAGATAAATCATAATACATAAAGAAAACTCGCCAATCACTGCTACTCTTTTAAAGTAGTACTTTTATTTATTTTTATTTTATTTTCTTTTTATTACTACTCCTAAATAGGGTCAAACCTGCAAAATGACTGGAACAAAGCTCCACTTATACAAAGCTGTAAAAGCTCTGCGATCTTTTGTTTTTCTTATCGATAAGGAGGTTTTGGTCGCAATAGAAATTTAATATATTATAATTAATTTTCATCATTTTCAGTACAATTTTTACTATTTAGTTATACTTTTTTTTTATTTTTAATACACTTTTTATATTATAAAATTATTTTTTTAAACAAAAACTCAAATAAAAAATCAACCCAACTAAAAAGAATAGGCTCTTCCCTATAATATGTTTTCAAAACATACATAGAGTTTTTATGTGTCGAATTTAAGTCTATGATAAAACAAAAAGTATTGTTTATTTTTAAAATAAACATACTATTTTGAAGTGTTGCAATATTGAATTTAACTTATGAATAAAGCATACGTATAAGTTAAGCCAAGTATCGTGTTTTTTAGAAACACACGCACCATTTTTAGATGGTATTGAATTTACCCTCTATAATATACGAGTATGTTAAAATAACAAATATCACATATAATGATAGAAAAAAGATGTTTTTAAATTTTTATCCTCTAAAATACGCGTGCCTTTTAGATGTTGAAATATTAAGTTTATCCTCTAAAATATATTATTTATATATATTAAAACAAATATTGAAAATACGTGTATATGTTTATAAAGTTTAATTGTTAAAAAATTGCATGTTAGAGGTCAGGACGAGAGATTCTCTTTTGTATTTATTCTCCTGCTAGTACGTAATTAGTTTCATCATTTTAATACATAAATAAGATTTGTCGTCAGCATGTATGTAGGTAGGTATATTTCATAAATCTTTAATTAATACTGGCGATGATTTCATACTCTCTCGTGTGGGTCTTTGAGCGGCAATTGTTTTAAGAAAATTTGCAAATTGCAATGGTTAGGTTTTCTTTATTTACTTTTCTATTTTATTAAAATTGATTTATTGTTACCTAATCCAATTAAAATAATATTTATTTTATTACTAGTCAACTTTAAATATTCTGATATTCTTTTCTAACTCAATTGGATTTTAGATTCATGGCATAAAATTAAGATAAAACATTTCATAAATGACATATGAGCCTTTAATCTTCTCAACAAATTATGGAAAATAACATTTATATCTGACTTCAAAAAAATGGAGGAGGCCTGGTTTGAGAACTGAGTAATAAGGATAACTTGCAATCTTGACAACCTAAATTCGAATTTAGAAGGTGCAAAGTTAAAATGGTAATAATAATAATAATAATAATAATAATAATAGACAGTTTATCAGATAAGTCATGTAGTTTAATAAGGATAATGTTGGTTGCACATATTATGTGCAAATTATTGTGCACATAATAGAATCTTTAGACTATGGTTTACCTTATTACCCTTGAGTATAATTCGACTATGGAATGCCACCAACATATATAATTAATAATAAAAATAAAAATGATGTGAATTATTTAATTATATTTAGTTTCCATGAGAATGTTTACATGGTATACATAAATATTCATGGTAAATGAGAAGAACATTCCAATTTTAATTTATGCAATGGTGCTTTTTTGATTGAATTTGTTTTTAGTTTCGATTCTAATTAATTAATTTATTTGTTTTGATTATTTTAACGTAAATTCCATATCCTTTGATACAGTATATTATCAATGATTAATCATTCAGTCTTTATGGTTTTATTTATTTATTTATTTTTTTGTTTCGAATTCTTTCTCGCATATTTAATCAATGGAGGAGTGCTTTTCTTATTGACTGTGTTGTTAATTCCGATTTCAAATATTTAATTTATTGTTTCGATTTCTTTAGCTACAACAGCATATTTTGTGCTTGGCTAACTTCGCCGAGATTAAGTAATGTATGGGTAATATTCCAGGAGCGAGAAAAATATACTTCGGACCGAATTGAGCTTGCCCTCCCAGTTGATACTGATTGCCCTCCTTTTTCAAATGCTGCCCTTTCTCTGATTAATGATTGCCATCCACACTACTACAGAAATGCTGAAAGGAGGCGCCTATTTGGAGGCGGGTTTAGCTTCACCCGCCTCCAAATACATCCCTCATCACTGGAGGCGGGTGAAGCCTTCACGCGCCTCCAATAAGCTGTAGCTTATTGCAGGCAGTTCAAGCTTTCACCCGCCTACTAATAGATAGCTCAATGGAGGCGGGTGAAGCCAAAACCCGCCTCCAAAGTTTTTTGCAAATTTTCCAATTTCATTACATGAAAAGGAGGCGGGTGCATTTTTTCAAAATTTTTAATAGTAGTTCAAAAAAATTTTTTTTTTTGGATTGTTGAAAATAATTTTAATAATTTGTCGGGATTCTAGTGAGGCGAAAAATTAGTAAGTAATAAAAATTACAATTTTTAGAAGGAAATATAGAAATATATACTTTCGATTTTAATATGAAATACATAAATATATGTAGCCTAGTGGTAAATTTAATATGCAAGAGTCAAGTGAATCTGAAGGCGCGAGTTCGATTCCTATCAAAGCCATAAAGTGCAAAAAAAGAAATTAATTTTTTTTTACGGAGGGTTATTGGAAGCGGGTGCAGTTTAATAACCATTATTGGAGGCGGGTGCGGACGCCTCCCAGGCGGGTTCCAATGCCCCTTAGGACCTGCCTCCTAAGGGAGATTTTGTGGTAGTGCCACCTCATTTTTCCATCAAAATGAATTTGAAAATATTTTTTATTTTAGTTCCGGAATTGGGAAAAAAAGTTCTAATACTTCACCTAGAATAAGTGAGCTATGGGTAATATTCCGAGAGGAAACATGGGGGGGAAAAACAGGCTCTCGTGGTGATAGATGAAGTTAACTGGGAAGGGAGGAAACAATGAAATCAAAAAAAAAAAAAAAAGAAACAAAACCATAACAAAACATATTCTAACCATTAACAGGTAATCCATAAATTTTGCACTATTTAGTCAAGAGTTTGCATCCTATTTTCCTATTTTTATTAGTCATTGGATTAGATCTAAAGACTGTGATTGATTTAACTACTCCTTATTAATTTACACAACTGCACTACAGAGGCTTCCTTTTCATGTAGAAAAATAATTTGGTAGTGCTGTTGTGGAAATTAACTTAAGGTGTAGTTAAATCAATTACAAACGTTAGATCTAATCCAATGACTAATAAAAATAGGATGCAAACTCTTGAAAAAATAATGCAAAATTTAGGGATTACCTGCTACTAGTTAGAATAGGTTTTGTTATGGTTTTGTATTTTTGTTTTTTTTTAAATTTTTTATTTGATCGTTTCCTCCCTTCCCAGTTAACTTCATCTATCACCCACGAGTGGCTGTTCCCCTCCCCCCCCCCCCCGGGGCCCCGTTTCCTCTCGGAATATTACCCGTAGCTTACTTAATCTCGGCGAAGGTTAGGAAATGTTTTCCACAACTCTTGAACTGAAATAAAAAAATTTCCAAGTATATTTTGATGAAAAATTAGGGTCGAGGGCAATCAATATTAAGAGGAGTACCATTTGAAAAAAAGAGGGCATCAGTATTAACTGGAAGGGGGCGCTCAATTCGGTCCGAAAAATATATTTCTCGCTCCGGCATATTACCCATAGCTCACTTATTCTAAGCGAAGTATTAGAACTTTTTTTCCCAATTAAGGAACTAAAAAAAAAAAATATTTTTGAGTTCATTTTGATTAAAAAATGAGGTGGAGGGCAAATATTAATCAGAGAAAGGGCAGCCTCAATTCGGTCCAAAAAATATTTTTCTCGCTCCCGGAATATTACCCATACATTACTGAATCTCGGCGAAGTTAGCAAGCACAATATATGCTATTGTAGATAAAGAAATCGAAACAATAAATTAAATATTTGAAACCGGAATTAACAGCACAGTCAATAAAAAAGCACTCCATTGATTAAATATGCGAGAAAGAATCAAAACAAAAAAAAAAATTTAAAATAAAATAAAACGGTGAAGACTGAATGATTAATCATTGATAAAATATTGTATCAAAGAATCTGGCATTTAAGATAAAATAATCAAAAAAATAAACTAATTAATTAGAATCGAAATTAAAATAAAATCAATCAAAAAAGCACCATTGCATCAATTAAAATAAGATTTTTTTTATTTACCATGAATATTTATGTATACCATGTAAACATTCTCACTTTATGGAAACTAAAATCTAATTAAATAATTCACATCATTTTTATTTTTATTATTAATTAGATAGGTGGCATTCCATATTGGAATTATACTTAAGGGTAATATGGTAAAACATAGTCTAAAGATTTTATTATGTGCACAATAATTTGCACATAATATATGCAAATAACGGCATCAGTTTAATAATGCATTTGCAATAGTTAATAACGGAAATATTTATGAATTGACCGGAAATTCCTCTCGGTTTTGGCAAACCTGATGAGTTGCTCTCATCCCCAATATTGTCCATGTGAACAGTACGAACGGTTTTTGAAATTGATACTTGATCAAAATAATATCGATAGTTGCAAACAGTACCAATGGTAATGTTTGAAAAGATGGTAATTAGAGGATTTGAGAAGACTCTAGAAGATTCTCGAAGAAGAAGGAAATACATACAAACGTGAACACTTACCTAGAGTGGGGAAGCGCGCCTAGAGTTACCTTAAGGTGGGGCGGCCGAACTCCCTATAATATCATTCCTCACTTTCTTGACCTCACTTTTTCTTTCTTTATTATATATATATTTTTTTATCTATTATGATTAATTATTAAGTGCGTATAATTTAATGTGTTTTTTTTATATTATTACTGTTGATGAGTATATAATTGTTAAGGTTAATATTATAACTGTGAGTGTATAATTTAGACATTATAATGCATAATTGAACACTTATATATATATTATTTGTGTTTAATTTAGACATAATTGTTTTGTAATAAATAAATAAATAAATTACCTAACCTATAGTACTATCTTTACAGTAGTACTTAAGAGGTTAGGCGCATTGCAAAGAAAGGAAAGAAAAAAAATATTAAAAAAAACCAAGGTGGCACAAGCTTGGAAACCTTGTATATATATATATACAAATATATACAAAGAAGCTAAAGGCTTGGCACAGGGGTTAAGCATCCCAATCTCCTATTCTAGAGTTAGGATCCTAAACCTCAAAAAAAGAGATTAAGTGTCATAGCTTCCTTTCTGGGGTTAAAATTCTTAAACCCCATAAAATTAGATTAGCGCCCTAGTCTCCTTTTCCAGGGTTAGATTCCTAAACTCCTCAAAAGGGGTTTAGGGCGGCTAACCTCCTTTGCTTCTAGGTTGAAATCCTAACCCCATAAAAGGGGACTAGGGTGCCTAACCCTCTTTTCCAAACTTATTGTTTCTTTTTATTTTTGACGTGACGCAAAAAGAGTGTTCTTCTAGTGATGCTTCTCACGGCCCAATGAAATATCTTGAACAGCAGGGCCCAATCTGAGAAAAAACTTCACTGCAAAGGGGAATAACTAGGCTGGAAACCGATCTGGGCATCTCGGGCCAGCAAGGATAATGGAGAGAGGTGATTTGTACTGTTCGGTGACAACCGTGGATGATCAAGAGAAGAGCGGGGCTTTCCCCCCTGTATAGGCTCCTACGGTCAAGTTAGAAGAGATGAAAAAGATAAACAGTATGGACAATTTGCTCAAAATGGTAATAGTTGCATGCCTCTCTAAGTCTGAAGACTTAGTATATATACCTCCAAGTTGAAATGTGCCCGTTGAACCTTCATGATTGACATGTTCACCTGCTCCTTCTGTTTAGCGCGGCGTGTACGTTAGTACTGCCTTGACCGGATTTCATGGGTTTCTTCCTCTTTAGAAGATCTGGAAATCTCTGCATATATTTGAAAAGATATACCTACTCTATGATGATTTTCACCTACTGTGTCAGTGAAGCAGGATAATCCGATCTAACTATCTTAGCTCGGTTAGGCCGATTATCATGATATAGATATGAGGAACTAACAAGGCATTCTAAAGTTTAAAGTCCGACCTAAACCTTTCAAAGATATACTGTCCGGCTCGGTCTTATGGATTTGACCGACCTAAGCTTGTAACCGAAATACTGCTTGGCTTGGTTTGGATGATCTATCCGACCTAAGCAGGGTTCTAGACTTTCTATGCGTCTTTTTGTTCTTTACTGTTTATCTTTGCTTTAGTCCATTGGGCTAGGCCCAATGAAAGTTCGATTTTATGTATACCAATTTTATTTTATTTTATTTTTACAATGTGCCTAACCACTTTTTCCAAGCCTTGCCTTATTTATTTTTTATTTACAGTGTGCCTAACCCCATTTGTAACTATCTTTTTAAACTTTTTTCTACCATACATTTATGTTTAAATTAAACACTTAATATTAAAAAAAATCTAACCACGTATTATAATACTTAAAATATACACATCTAATTATAATATTTATAATATACACATCTCATTTTAATATTAACCTTAACAATTAATATACCCACCAACATTAATAATACAAATAAACGTAAACAGTTATACACACATAAAAATTAAAATAATGTGAATATTAAATAAATTAAAATGAGTTTATAACGTATTTATGTCTAAACTAAACACATTTAATACCGAAGAAAAAGTATGATCATTTAATATAATGTCTAAATTATACATATTTAATTATAACATTTACCTTAAGAATTAATCATAAAAGATTAATAAATAATAGTAGTGGGGCTGGTTGGCGAGAGTTAGGCCCTATTTGGTATCATGATTTGGATCATGATTTGGATTAAATTTAGTGAGGGCTCAACAAAATCTTTGTTTGGCAAGTAGATTTGCCCAAATTCTAACCCAGATCAGAATCCAAATCATCACTCAAGCAAACCCCATTTCTCAACCCATTTTTCCAATCTAAGAATTCTAATTTGCACGGTATATAAACAAAAAAAGTTAGAGAGAGAAAGTAAGGAATAAAATTAGAGAGATAAAAAAATTTGGAGAGAGAAAGTAATAAAGTTAGAGAGAGAAAAATATTTAGAGAGAGAAAGTCAAGTAATAAAATTAGAGTGAAAAAATTTGGAGAGAGAAAGTAATAAAGTTAGAGATAGAAAAATATTTAGAGAGAGAATTGAAGTAATAGTTAGAGAGAGAAAGTAATAAAGTTAGAGAGAAAAAAATTTGGAGAGAGAAAGTAATAAAGTTAGAGTGATAAAAAAATTTAGAGAGAGAAAGTAATAAAGTTCGAGAGAGAAAGTGAAGTAATAAATTTAGAGAGAGAAAAATATTTAGAGAGAGAAAGTGAAGTAATAAAATTAGAGCGAGGAAAATATTTAGAGAGAGAAAGTGAAGTAATAAAATTAGAGCGAGGAAAATATTTAGAGAGAGAAAGTGAAGTAATAAAATTAGAGGGAGAAAGTGAAGTAAAAAAGTTAGAGAGATAAAAAAAATCTAGAGAGAGAAAGTGAAGTAATAAAGTTAGAGAGATAAAAAATCTAGAGAGAGAAAGTGAAATAATAAAGTTAGAGAGAGAAAGTAAAGTAATAAATTTAGAGAGAGAAAAATATTTAGAGAGAGAAAGTGAAGTAATAAAATTAGAGTGAGAAAAAAATTTAGAGAGATAAATTAAAATAATAAAGTTAGAGAGAGAAAAAAATTTAGAGAGAGAAAGTAATAAAGTTAGAGAGATAAAAAAATTAGAGAGAGAAAGTGAAGTAATAAATTTATAGAGAAAAACATTTAGAGAGAGAAAGTGAAATAATAAAGTTAGAGAGATAAAAAAATTTAGAAAGAGAAAGTAATAAAGTTAGAGAGAGACAAATTGAAGTACTAAATTTAGAGAGAGAAATTAAAATAATTAAGTTAGAGAGAGAAAAATATTTAGAGAGAGAAATTGAAGTAATAAAGTTAGAGAGAAAAAAACTTATACCAAACAGAAGAATCTTGATTTGTGGAATTGTTTGGTATCATGATTTGGATCATGATACCAAACAAAAGCTGAAACCTTAGTTTAAATTTTGTTTTAAAATCCCGATCCAAATCATGATCTAAATCATGATACTAGACAGGGCCTTATTGTCATGCTTGGAAAGAATTATTCTCATTTGGGGAAAGTGGGTAAGTAGGAAGTTCGGTGCTGACTAACGTAAAAGAGAAGAGGTACTGATTCCTTGTTTTCTTATGCTGACAGATTCCATTTTCTTACTCTCACCGTCCCTCTCAAAAAGTTTACTTTAAAATATGTACAATTTATTATAGATTGTAAGGTACAATACTTAAAATAAGTAATTTACCATCATATTTTTCACTTATATCCTTACTTTAAAAGTATGAGTTAATTCTGAACCATACATTGTACTATTAGTAAGGGTGTATAATGTAAATAAATTCAAAATAGACTCTTTAAATGAGACAAGATTTTTTTTTGAAAGTGGACTCTTTAAGTGGGACGTAGGGAGTATTTTGTTTCTTGGAAAATGTGTAGCTGGCTATATATTGTAGCATGCACACTTCCTTTTACATTCATGAATATGGTGTGTTTCCTTTTATCCTCAAGGGAGACATGCTAAACGCAGGGAAGAAAAATGCTAAACATAAGGAAAGAGAGATAGTATTTTATATTTTTACCAAATTTGCCCCCGCCCCCATTTTACTGCCTCCAGCTACCATTCCTTCATTTCTTTCATTTAAAGGAGTTTACAATTGCCGGAATCGTCGCCGACCAACGCAAATTGCTGGAGCACAGGCGGACAACATTTAATGTAAAACATTTTTTTTTTAAAGTTAATAATCTCCAACCTAAAGACCTGCAACTGATGAAACCCATATGAAACCCAGCAACTAGGTTTCATATTATGAAACCCAGCAACGGATTTCCTATCATTTGCGGGAGGCTCCCGCAACTAATATGAAACCCATCACCATTTATTGCTGGAAAAAAGGGAGACTTTTGGAGAGGTAGGGGTGGCTAGGCGCCCTAATTGTGTTTAAGAGGGAATTGATTTTCAGGGGTGGAGGTTTTTAGGCGGCCTAACCTTATAAAAGGGGGTTAATTTTCGGGGGTTAGGCGGCCTAACTTTCAATGAGAGGGGGGTTCCTTTTCGGAGGTTAGGCAGCCTAATCCCTATCTAAGAGGGGTTATATTTAAATGTAGGAAAAGTGGGGCTGCTGTGGGCCTGGTGGAGGTTGGTGGGGGCTGGTGGGGCTTTATAGTGGTGAAGGGCAATTATGGTATAATAATAAAATATTATTTTCCTTCCTTGCGTTTAGCATTTTCCTTCCTGCGTTTAGACATGCCGATCCTGGGTATATCCCTCTTTCCCTACCAAATCTATTTCTTCTCTCTTTCTACTTTTCCTATCCCTATTATGTTCTTTACTCAATCTGAGTTGGATTTATTTGAATGTAATCCCAAAGTGTGATGGAAATGAAAAGGGTGGAAAAAAATGGGATGCTTTTTGTTTTGTGGAAAAAAGTAGGGTAGTTGCATTTGGGAAATGCAACTTTAGAACTAAAATTGCATTCAGCAAATGCAACTCTATATTTTCACTAAAAAATTATTTATATCCTAGTTATTGATTTAAAGTACTGGAATTGCATTCTGCAAATGCAACCATCAATTTTTTATTTTGTATTTTTTTCCCGAAGAATTGAATATTGCCGTCAAAATTGACGGAAGTGAATAGAATGTTAGTTACTATTTTTTAAGGATGGAGTTGCATTTGGCAAATGCAACGTTGGGAATATTTGGTTTTTTCATTAGCTATTATTTTTAACGCCTGGAGTTGCATTTGGCAAATGCAACTATGGAAATTAAATTTAATTATCCTATCAAAATTGAGGGAAATGCTGGAGGCATTTTGTGAGGAAAGCGCTTGGATTTTACAAATGCAAGTATTATAGTCTGTGTTTTAGAAGCATTTTTAAAAATGTAAAAAATTTATACATATCTAATTTTAGGGAAAATTTATAGTCCAGTTATTTAATTTAATATAACCTTAAGTTATAAGTTGGCCAGTAAAAAGTGCCACCTCAATAATTGGTTTTCCTGCTCAACGGGTAAACTTACTTGCAAATCATATTTCCATTTATTTATAGACACGATTAACTTCAAATATTTATGTTCCCACAAAATATATTTTTATTCCAGCTCGGGACTTGGGGAAAAATTTCTAATCCTTCGCCTTCATTACGTGAACTATGAGTAATTCTGTGGAAGCGAAAACATATTTTTCGGCCGCAATTGAGCGAAGCCCTTCAACATAATACTAGTTGCCCTCATTTTTTTCAAAGGTTGCCCTTTCTGTTAATACTGATTGCCCTCCATCCAATGTTTTCATCAAAATGAACTCTAAAATAATTTGTATAACTGCGGGACTTGGGAAAAAGTTTCCCATCCTTAACCTTGACTAAGTGAGCTCTGGGTAAATTTTCGGGAGGGAGAAAAATATGTTTCGAGCGAAATTGACCGTTGCCCTTCCACTTAATACTGGGTGCCATCATTTTTTCAAATGTTGGCCTTTCTGTTAATATTGATTGCCCTCCACAATAATACGCAACAAAAATAAACTCTAAAATATTTTTTATTTAAGCTCGGAACATGGGAAAAAAATTCTCATTGTCACCTTGATTAACAGAACTATGGGTAATTTTTCGTGAGGGAGAAAAATATATTTCGGACCAATTTGAGAGCTGCCCTTACACTTAAAGGCCGTTGCCCTCTTTTTTCCAAAGGCTACCCATTGTCTTAATACTGATTGCTCTACACCACAATATTTCGTAAAAATAAACTATAAAATATTTTTTGTTTTTGCTCAGGACTTGGGAAAAAATTTCCCATCCTTCGCCTAGATTAATTGAACTATGGATAATATTACGGGAGCAAGAAAAATATATTTCGGACGAATTTGAGAGCTGCCCTTCCACTTAAAGGCCGTTGCCCTCAATTTTTTCAAAAGCTGCCATTTCTCTTAATACTGATTGCCCTCCACCACAATATTTCGTAAAACTAAACTATAAAACATTTTTTATTTAAGCTCGGGACTTGGAAAAAAATTTTCCATACTTCGCCTTGATTACTTGAACTATGGGTAATTTTAGGGGAGCGAGAAAAATATATTTCGGATGAATTTGAGAGCTGTCCTTCCACTTAAAAGGCGTTGCCCTCATTGTTTTCAAAGGTTGCCCTTTCTCGTAATACTGATTCCTCTCCACCACAATATTTCCTACAAATAAACTATCAAATATTTTTCATTTAAGCTCGGGACTTGGGGAAAAAATTTCCCATACTTCGCCTCGATTAATTGAACTATGGGTAATTTTAGGGGAGCGAGAAAAATATATTTCGGAAGAATTTGAGAGCTGCCCTTCCACTTAAAACCCGTTGCCCTCAGTTTTCCACTGGCTGCCCTTTTTCTTATTACTGATTGACCTCCACCACAATATTTAGTAAATTCAAATTCTAAAATATTTTTTGTTTATGCTCGGGACCTGGGAAAAAATTTCACATCCTTCGCCTATATTAATTGAACTATGGGTAATTTTAGGGGAGCGAGAAAAATATATTTCGGACGAATTTGAAAGCTACCCTTCCACTTAAAACCCGCTGCCCTCATTTTTTCAATGGCTGCTCTTTGTCTTATTACTGATTGCCCTCCACCACAATATTTCGTAAATTCAAATTCTAAAATATTTTTTGTTTATGCTCGGGACTTGGGAAAAAATTTCCCATCCTTTGCCTTGATTAATTGAACTATGGGTAATTTTACGGGAGCGAGAAAAATATATTTCGGACGAAATTGAGAGCTGCCCTTCCACTTAAAGGCCGATGCCCTCATTTTTTTCAAAGGCTACCTTTTCTCTTAATACTGATTGCCCTCCACTACAATATTTCGTAAAAATAAACTATAAACTATTTTTTATGTAAGATCGGGACTTGGGAAAAAATTTCCCATTCTTCGCCTTGATTACTTGAACAATGGGTAATTTTAGGGGTGCGAGAAAAATATATTTCGGACGAATTTGAGAGCTGCCCTTCCACTTAAAGGCCGTTGCCCTCATTTTTTTCACAGGCTACCCTTCTTTTAATACTGATTGCCCTCCACCACAATATTTCGTAAATTCAAATTCTAAAATATATTTTGTTATGCTCGGGACCTTGGAAAAAATTTCCCATCCTTCGCCTTGATTAATTGAACTATGAGTAATTTTAGGGGAGCGAGAAAAATATATTTCGGACGAATTTGAGAGCTGCCCTTCCACTTAAAACCCGTTGCCCTCATTTTTCACTGGCTGCCCTTTGTCTTATTACTGATTGCCCTCCACCACAATATGTTTTCCCATACGGCGATTTTAAACATTTTAATTTTTCTCTTAGTATTTGTAACCATTTATGTATGCACATTTGGTAGCCATACATTTTTTTACTTGGAGTTGGTGGTAAACAAGTAATTTGAAACTTTAAAAATGATCTAAAATCATTTGTACAAACACGATTAACAATAAAGTCAAATAAAATAACATAATCGTGTTCATCCATTGAGATTGCATTTCAGACTAATACCCTCGTGTTATCCCAGAAATACTCGAATAATCACATGTAAAATGGATGATTCCGTTCTCAAAAACCCTTTCGATAAATATAAAGATCCCAGTTAATAATGTGTTTATAAACAAATAGACGAGGTGTACAAACTTTTGAATCATTGTTTCTTCCTCGGATTATTTGATCTATATAGATATGTTTTTTTTTTATTTGTCTATCAATGAATTATTACCCTTACTGAATACTAAGAAAGAATTACACTCTATTTTGAAAGTTCTACTACACCTTCCGAACGCATTCCATAAACAAAATCTTGCTGTATTACCAAAAATTTAATAAAAACACATTAAAGAGTAAACAAAGCGAGTGTAAAATCTTATAAATATAACATTCTCATAAAGTCATCGATTAATCAATTTACTACCTCTCGTACAGTAGTACTTAATTCTTGATTAATTCAAAAGATTAGTTGTTTATCTAACATATTAAAGAGGATTTAATACATACTAAGTAAGATAACAGTATGGAACTACATACCTCAATTACTTATGACGGCCAAGTTTTCCATGTGTTCCGCATTGGACTGGTTTAATTGTCCTTTTCGATCTACGCAATCCAGCAGCAACAGCTCGAGGAAGAGAGGCAGCTCGAGGAGGAGAGGCAGCTCGAGGGGGAGAAGCAGCTAGAGGTGGAGACATAGCATCACACTCAATATCTTCATCTTCATCTTCAGCTTCCCCTTCATGCATTGTGCTAGTATCCATATGAATTGGACTCTGAAAGTCATTCAACTGATTTGATGTGGTAGAGGTAGGAAAAACTACCGTGTCTTGTGGTTGGGAACTTGGAACTGTATGTGATGTCTACACATGCTCCAAGGGTGTGTTAAACTGTTGAGATGCTTCTATCTCCAAATCACTACAGTGCCCGGAACCCACATCATTATCATGCGCTCTCAAAGGTGGAGAATGCATATCATGATCACCTGTATGCTCTGTACATGTAGAACGATGCTTGGTCCTTCTTCCACCACGACGACTTCTGAAAATACCTGGTGGTCTCTGAATTCTACTATAATCGACAATTGGTGATGCAATGTTTTGTGGCCGAGGGGTAGGTTGAATATCTAAATGGTGTGCTTCTCGAACAACTTGCAAGGAACTGCTAGCCAAATCTCGTATCTCAACAATTCGAGACGCATCTTCTGGCCCAATATGAGCCAAATGATTTAAAGACAAGTGATAAATTCGCGACACCACATCCATCTGTAAGTATTGCAAAGATAGCTGTAAATTAAACGAACATTATCAAAAGAATTAAATTAAAATGCGTGCATGCCGATGAAAGAGAAGAATACCAAATACTCAGCCGTTGAGCCACTACCCTGAAAGCCGTCAGCAGGTGTTTCCTCCCTTCTAGGATTGGAAATATGGATTACTGTGCGAGTCTTAAACCAAGTAATGTACTCTAAAGATGGATTAATTGTATCATCTATGACATCCCCCGTCTCAACTAAATGTGCCGATTTTCCCACATACGTACATATTGTCGTGTTTCAAAGCCCAATCCTTGTTACAATTACCTTGACAACCTAATTGATGCCATTCCTTAAATCTATCTAATAAGCTATGTACAGGAATAGGCTGATTCAACCCAAATTGCCTTAAAACATGATTAGGAAAATGAGGCTCAATAACATTCCAACATATTAGATATACCACAAATCGCCATATTTCACGACCAGCAGTGCATGAAGCAGGAAGTGCCCGAAGGATTTCCTCAGAATAAGGTTGCCATATAAACTACAATAACAAATTGTTTATAAATCTATTTAGTTAATTGAATAAGGAAAATTTAATACTGGTCAAAAGTATTCTCAAAGTAATAAAGTAAGCAACTAATAAACCTGATCAAAATGTAGACTCTCAAACTGATCACGATATGCTGGTAAGACATCCATTCTCAAACTGATCATGGTATGCTGGTAAGACATGCATAGCGACTTTTGAAATTTTAAAGTGAACATTCCATCTACAGTAGTAACATTAAATAAATCAGGGAGCAAAAAAATTAATATAACATGGTTGATATTATATGAAATACCATACCTCGCTCCATAAGGATATGTAAAATTATCAACAGGATTTCGTCGATCTGGTCTAATTGTAGTATTCTCTCCCAAGCCCACAGCTGAAATATGCAAGATATTTTAGTGACAAAATGAATTATGAATACAAATAAAGACAAAAAAAAAAAAGAAAAAAGAAAAAAAGTGTATAATCAAACCTGTAGTAGCATCAATGGACCAGCAATGGCTTTAGCTGTAGGCTCAGTTGCATCACATAAATTGCGATATAAGTGAGCTAAAGTTGCACTACCCCAACTATAAGAATTTGTAACCTCTAAATCTTCTAATAGAGGTAAGTATAATAGTGGCATTAGGTAACTAGATCTCTCTGAAAATAACAACCCACCAAGCAGTATCAGAATATAAATCCGTGCACGTTGAAGGCAAACAACATCGGAATCATTATCGGATATACTAATATCAAGAGCACTAGACAGACATCCTAATTCAGACGGCCTCCATTGATATCTGTGCTTGATGGACTGAATCCTAACAGTCGTTGGCAAAGATCAATCCACTGATCCGTAGATCTACGTGTGTCTTTACCAATAACAGGCAACCCATCTACACGTAGCCCCCATAATACCTCCATATCATGCAATATGACTGTGGCCTCTCCAACCAGAAAGTGAAAGGTGTGTGTTTCAAGTCGCCATCTTTCAACCAGTGCGGTGATAAGTCCATGATCAATGTCCTTAATACCACACTATAGTATACCTTCAAAGCCAGCAATTCTAATATACTTTAGAACCCGATCAGAAATAGGTGTATGACTCCAAAATCCTCCATCACACCTTCTCGCCGTAATTGGAAGACCTCTAATCGTCCGATTAAATATTGCAGAAGCTCTATGCTCACGATGTAAAAATAAAAGATCATCCACAACTGGTCCATGGGGTAAGTTTCTGGAGGATGAATTATCCATAAGGAATGACCTGGATAGAAATAATAAATGTAGTAAAATCAAGTATATTGATGTATCAGAAGAATATTGAACCAATTAAAGGGGAACATAAAAATAAACTATTGGTTTCATACCAATGTAACCCACTTCTGAATAGAAATTGTACTGCTCCAACGTCTGATATCAGATGAAAGCACCTAATTTAAGTAGTTTAAGAATTTTTAGACAAATAAGTACAGACTCTGTTAACAAACCGAATATACCTTGCTCATATCCACCAAATAAAATCAGCAAAAGGAATGACTACAATAATAAAGGCAACCAAATCATAACCAATCGGCCTCCATTTATATGCAGCTATTTCAGTATCTTCATGCAAGATAGATAGTCCACGGAAAAGATAGCTAACCAAAAATCAATCAAGAACCAAGCAATAACATGTATCATCTTAATTTGGTCGTGAACCACTAACAAAAGAAACCGTTGTAACAATAAGAGGTACATAAACTCAAAAGAGACATCCACATCATTCATAAATAATCACAAGTGGAAATGTAATAATATTCAAAGATGCAAAAAGCCATAACTGCAGAACTCCAAATACCATAAATGTTAAAGCAAAAGTCTAAATAATATTCAACCAAATGCATAAATTAGGTTGTTGGCTGAGAATTGAGACAATTCCTCCGATTGTGTCCAACTTGATGACAATTTCTACACCTAGGAGAATCACACCCGTAGTCTATCATCCATCTCATTGTGTATTCGAGAGGCACGTAATCGACCATGTCTATGTGACTTAACATGTTCATATCTGGTTCAAGAGTCCATCCTGGATCAGTCCAGTAGTCAGGATGTGCAATAGGGACAAATTTCCCTGAATATTGAGCCTTAAAAGTATTAACAGTGTAAACATTATCCACAAGAGATATAGGATCGCCTCGCCTTACTCAACAGACAGCCAACGCATGTGAGCATGGTAGTCTATACATTTGCCACTTTCCACATGTACAAGAATGTTTAAGGTATTTCACCGTATGAATATGTCCACCTGAACCATCTCTATGCCGTCGAGTTGTGACTTTATACACTACGGAATTGTGGTCAAATTCCATAACCTCATGTCCCTGTGCTGCAATGTCATTTTTCTTGAACTTGTTCCAAATCTTTCTTGGCAAATCATACTTATAGTGGCTGGCCTCATCAGATCTATCAGTGAACATTTTTACTGCCCGATGAAAAATGACATCAATACAAGCCTTAATCGGTAAGTCCCTCGCCCCCCGTAATACATTGTTGTAACTCTCAGACACATTCGTAGTCAAAATACCCCATCTATAATTACCATCATATGCAAGGCACCATTGCTTTCGATCAATTTCAGATAAGTAATTCCAACCTTCTTTACTGAAGCATCTTACTTCATTTCGCAGCAATTTCCATTTCCGTTTCTGGGTAGCACAACCTAGGGACCAAACCATTTACTTCAGTTTTGCATCTCTAAATTTCTTGGTCACATTACTCCACACATGTCTCAAGCAGAATCTCTGATATGCGAACGGTTCCTTCCACTCATCATTGTGTGTCATAACGTTTACTAAGCCCTAATGCCTGTCAGAAAGAGCACACAAAGGAGACCTATCGATGGCAACATATAATCTAAATTGCTCCATGAACCAACTCCAACTATCGGTTATCTCTTCATCGACGATTGCAAAAGCCACAGGTAACACATATTCATTTGCATCACGTGTTACTGCTACAAGCATTTTCCCCTTGTAAGAGCCTCGCAAATGGGTGCCATCAACACTTATCACAGGTCTACATTTCTTAAATGCTTCTATTGCTGGACCAAATGACCAAAACACATATTTAAATGTTTTCAATGTCTGATTGCTGCTTGGGTGATGATGCCACTTGACCACCGTACTAGGATTATCACGAGTTAAGGCTTCCAAATACTTTGGCAATTCTACAAAAGACTCCTCCCAGGTACCGTACACAAGCTCGATGGCTCGCCGACGTCCATGCCAAGCCTTTTTATATGATATATCAACACCAAAATCATGCTTAATATCCTATTGAATACTTTTAACCGCATATGATGGATTTCCATCGATGACGTGCCTGATATGAGTAGCAATTACAACAGATGTCAAGTTTGAATGATGACTTGTTTGATTGACCCCAAGACAATTATGTTCTGTCACCCATTTTGTAATTTCCCACATTCCATGTGTACTCTTATGAACGGCACGAACCACCCACAAACAACTTGATCTACCTCGGCAAATGTCCTCCCCTTCCTCCCTTTCAAACTATAGCTTACATTTCACAATCCACGTATTCTACTTGCTCTCCACAACTTTGAATTCCCTATTTTGACGAACCGACCATAGGCCTATCGCATTTTGTAGCTGCTGCTTATCCGTAAACACATGGCCAAGCAAATTCTATTATTATTCGCACGCCAGATATAGGCTTGTTCTACATCACAAGAGTCAGTTGGATCACTGTCATTGCAATTTCCTATGTCATTCAAAAAGCTTAACATTCTTGTATTGTACGTATGGGTTATCCTCTCATCGGAGTTTACCATCATAGTTTCATTCCCACTGTCACCCTTACTGTCAAAATCACCATCAAGTTCTTCAGTGGCAATCCTATCACTATCATCATCAATAGTTGGCAGACTACGTGATGTATCATCATAAGAATCATGCCCAAGGATGTCAAATAAACCATCATTTCCAACATTGATGTCCTCAACAGTTATTGGGTTTGGATTTTCAGTATCCTCAAATTCAAAGGTAACTCTGGTAGGTTCACTCATTAACCAGTGCTGACATGTTAACATAACACATGGATTAGAAGCGTACGTAGGAACACCCTCTGAAGAAATATTAGGATTCACACTCGGAATATTCTGTAGTAATGACATAAATGAACCCTGACCTGTGCCACATAACATATTAGTCGGTTCTACTACTGAATCTATCATTTCCATGTGTACATACATTTCAACACAATAAACCCCAGTTTCTTGAACAGCTACCATATCATAGATCAATTCCAATTGGGCATCATCTACAATTGCCATGGTAATGTACAAAACTTTGTCAGCAAAGGAGTTGGGGTGACGATACATGATTTGCAATCTGAACACATTTCGATCAACACCAACCACTCTATAAATCATCTCTAGAAACTTATGGTATGTTAGCTTCTCCCTGATAACTAGAGTATAATTTGGAAGGGGAGATAAATATGAGGCACCTACTTCCAGAATCACAATAATTTGGCCACCCCAATACAAGTTAACAGCGAAAAAACGTTGCAATGTCATGCTTCTTGTGGACCCTATTTTATCAATTTCATAAACTTATTAATCTATCTAACTATTCTATCATGTAAATTTTTAACATCAATACAAGCAAGTCAAGTATATTCAAATTCACTCAAACAATTAAACATTCTATAATATTCTCAATTTATGCTTTGATCAATAAAAGGAAAGGTAACTAAATGACAAACACAATTGCAAGCAACATAATGTGGTATCCCTTTACAAATGTCATAATGTGGAACTCACCCGTGACCAAGTTGCTTGTCGATGTACGGCTAATCCAATGAAATCCACTACGAATATTCGAATAGTTGCTGCATTTGGGGCATATAAGAGGGTAGGAAATCTAATTGGCTCACCTAACCAAAGGAGAGATAGAATTACAAACCAAAAAGGAGAAATCCCAATTAGTCTATAAAATTAAAGCAATCTAAGCCACAAAGAGGATCCAAAATACTGAAATAAATAATGCATAAAAATGTCCTCTCCCAAAAAAAATAAAATAAAAACATCACATAGTATATAAGAATCACAATCCCACTGAAGTTATAATTCGGTTATACACTCATACCACGATAAGTTGTCATACACATGCATGGAAGAGTCCATTGATTTTTGGATGAACTTTTACGATGGTAAAGACCATGAAAATCAGGACCAGTAATACTATGAATATGCTCATCCAAACAACTAAAAGCTAACAACCCCAGCAAGCTGTTGCATACTCACAGTGAAAATATCAGCAAACCTCCTGAAAATATTGCGATTTATAGGATATTTTATATATCAGAATAGCCCTAATAGGTACCGGACCAATCACTTGAAGTGCTATTGAGAAAAACCCTACAAAAGGCATAAGATCTAAGTAAACCTAAAATTCAGAATCAAGAACATATTCAAACATGTCAAGAAATCAAACCTTCAGAAAATAAAAGATTACAATAAAACCAGCACTAATAGGATCATGTTCTGGTTTTCCCAATTGGATGCTTAGGAACCCTCGAGTTCCAACAATAAGTTTTTGGAGATAGAATATGGATGAGAGTAGGTTAGCAAGAATTTCTAAACAGAAGTTCAGATTATGCAACATAACTAATTGATTATTATTGCTATCCAAACTGACAGTTGACACTTTATGTATGCTAATGCACTACCAATTCGATGTCATTCAGAAACAGCTTCTGATGTAACCAACATCAAATTGCTAAGCCACCATAATTGTATCAGCAAAATCTAGCTATGTCCCAATTGCAGCAGTTAACAAAGAAAATAAAGTAAAATATATACAACTTTAATAGCAATTTTATTCAGGTAAGGGACACAGAGACAGTGATTCAGTCAAAAACAATATATGTTTGTAAAGCATCCATACGGAACAACCCTGAAACATTATGGGGTGTGGCTTTCTCTATGACAAAAAATGATAACCAACAAAAGTAGACCTCTTATAGTGGTAAAAGACATTGGGCGAGCATGTTTTCATGGTAAAATGCAGGATTTTCATGTGAGAATGGATGGATTCATGATATAGAGAAGCAATATATGTTCAAGAGTTCATAAGCAAATGTTAGAAGACTGAAAAGCCATAAGAGACTGAAATAACTGCAATATTGATTCATCCATATAACGATCTTTAGTACAATAAACATCAGGTTGAAAAAATTAGGTTCTAGTGTCACCATTCACAACCAAAACAGATTTATACCTTAGAGAGGGATCATCGCCATAGAGAAGGCTGTAGTGCACCCCGTTGGTTTTCTCTAAGGAGCTTGCTCGATTATTTCCATAAAAGAGTTTCACCGACCACATGAAATCACCATTTCACAAATGTAAGCATTTCAGCTGAAAAACCCTTCCAGAAAACCAAACAACATGGCAAAAACACTAATTGCACTTAAAAAACCGTCCAGAAAATTTAAACAAAAAAGGGCTGCAGAAAATACTAACCCAATTAACAAAACAGTATAGAAAGCATTACAAAAAGCTAGGAATAAATGTCCAGTTCAAGAACGGTCCTAAAAAATTAAATCATACCAAATGTAAGAATTCCAGTTAAAACCAGTAAACAAATGACAAGCAATGGTTTCACGTGAAAGTCTTTAGTTATAGAGGAAGATAGGAGAGAAGGCCGTAAACGGATAAAATAAAAGGAGTGGAAGGATTGAAAGTTAGAACTAGGGTGGTTATGAAAGTCCTCAGTTATATTGATTGAAGATTTCCATTTTTTTTCAACTAAACAGTTTATAATTACATGATCAATCCAATGCTATCAGTGTTGTGCATTATTCTCTTCTTTATTACACATCTGGACCTCAGATTCTCAGTTGCCAAAGGAACAAAGACTTAAGGAACAAAGACTTATGAAAATGCATTAAATTTTGATCGACATATTCATGAATGCATTTGTACTTCTAAATGCATTCCTACAACGGAATAATGTTAACTATTTCATCACTTTGCAAATGTTTAGCGGGGTATCCAGAGTATAAAAGCAGGCAACCATTTTTACCTATTCCTAATCAGCAATAAACTCACAAGAAATGAGGGCTACCTGAGAAACCATTCATTCCCTCACCACGGTCAAATTAACTAAGTTCTTAAAACTCGTGAACAATTGTATCTTCTAAATTCGAAACGATGCGATAAAACACAGTGATTGAACCAAACTTAGACACACCAAACTCAAACTCAAACTCCACTGGTTAAAAAATAGGGAAAACCTCATATAAACTTCTTCATTAGCAACTTGTTCCATGTTTACCACTAAAATTCTGAGAATCAAACCAAATGAATGAGAAGAAATCAAGTTAAATCTTTAATGGCCCCACATATTAATCACATCAAAAGCACATACTTACTACTACTAGTACTATAATTCTGCAACCAACTCTAGCTAATCTACCTAGAATTCAAGTAACAACTCATGATGCTATGTTTTTCTAAAGTGCCAAATAACTTGTCAATGATCTAATTAACTGGGCATAGCATATCATTAGATGCCCCAACATGAATAAGAATATCATTAGATGCCCCAATATAATAAGGGTAGGGGATAGAAAAACATGAAATAGTATTTAAAAGGGCAGGGGAAGGGAATACCTAATAAAAATTGGAAATAACCTGTACAAAAAGACATCCTATATTAACATAAACATGAGGGCCAGTACTTCTAAATCAAGCACATTGGTTTTCATTCAATTAGACATTTTCTAAAATTTTCAGCTTCTTTCCCATACAATGCTTAATTTCCATCGCTTCATGGATTATAATTTAAACATGTACACTCATGAAAAATATTCAGCCCTAAAAATGACGTTACCTTCAATTACTTTACAAAATAAAATATCTGTAGCAATTAGAATGGCTTATTTACACTAATATTCAAAGACACCCCATTCAAAATGCAATTCAACCACGATAGTTTACCTACATTATATACGATGAACTTCCTCTCTTGAAAACACCTATTTTGCAACAACCCTCTCAGACAACTCACATAAACATGTAAACCATCTTAAAAAAGTGCTAAATTAGAGCATGCATAATATTGTGACCTTGGAATAAACTAAAGCAAGGACAAATTCATCAAAAACTTGAACATTAAGCCAATCCAATATTTGTGTTTTGAACATGTACTTCTCGATGTTCAGCACTTGCTTTCAGTTACTGTATCCCAGCATTTGATCTTCTTGTCTCTAGTAGTGTGCTAAGAAAGTTGTAAAAAATTCTATGCACAAAATAAGTAAGCTTATATCTACAACTTGCCTCCCTTAGTTATTTCAAAGGAGTGACATTTTAAAACACAAAATTAAAAATAAAAAAAAATCACAAATCCAAGATTTCAAAATTTTCAACATTGCAATTCTCAATAGGAATCAATCGTGAGAATAGGGCAAGGCATGAATTCAAATGAACAAAAAAATTTTAGGAAGGAACAATAATAAGTCAACAATTTTATTCTTCACTCATGCCCTGCAGCTTGTTGAGATGTTAAACACATTTTTCTTACTAATTTAACTTAATCCATGGATCTCACTATATACGGTTTCTAACAGCACAAAAGTGGAAGTAAAGTTCATCCAGTTGGGGTGCAAATTGAATTACCTGCAATTGTTAGGAAGCTTTTTGACCCAATGTCCTTGTACACCCGAAGTTTAGTCACAGTGCCACTGGCCACCTTTATATTAGTAAATTAAAATATTATGTATGTACCGATCGAATAATAAGATGTTTAATTTAGAACATTTCGGGTGTTATAATTGATAGAAAATAATTAAGAAAATAAATAAATATATTTTTAATTATTTAGGGAACAACACAACATGTAAACTCATTGTACCCAAATATTGAAAAGGATGTGGCTCAATTAAAAACAATTGTACCCCGCCTAAAATTCTTAGTTTGAAACTGAATTTTTTTTTATTGAACCTCATATAATACGGTATAATTTACCATCCCCGGGGTTAATTAATGCGATAATAGTTTGGCTTGAAAAATAATTGTTTACTATTACTTTGGGCATTGTATCCTTTATGAAATGCAATTGTACCAAAAATGTTTGCACGATGTGCCCAACAAACAACCTTTGTACCTCGTCAATATATATTGAGAAAAAATGATATTAGTAAATTGAATTAGTTCGTATACATACAGATTGAATAATGAAATTTTTTAATTTAGCACATCTCGGTGTTATAATTGTTCACAAAATAATTAAGAAAATAAATAATATATTATTTTAATTAATATAGGCACAATACACCATATAAAATTAGTGTACCCCAATACTGAAAATAATGTTTCTCAATTAAAAACATTGTACTTCACCCAAAATCCTAAGTTTGAAACTTAATTTTCTAGAGAACCTAATATATTACGGTTAAATTTACCATCCTCGGGTTAAGTATTACTCAAAATATATTTGGTACAGAAAATTTTTTTTTATAATTACTTTGAGCAGTGTACCATATATGAAATGCAATTGTACCTTGCTTTTGAGCATAATGTATCCCAACAAACAACTATTGTACCCCGCCCAATATATAAGAGGAAAAATTTATATTAGTAATTAAAATATCGTGTATATACTGATCGAATATTGGGATGTTTAATTTAGAACATCTCGGGTGTTATAATTTTTTGAAAATAATTAAGAAAATGAATATATATATATATATATATATAATGAATATAGGCTGAGTACACCATATAAAATCATTGCATCCCAATACTGAAAATAATCCGATATTAAAAATTATTGTGCCTCGGCCAAAATTTGAGTTTTAAACTTACAATTTTCTATAGAACATCATATACTATGGTTTAATTTAGCTCCCCCGAGTTACTTATGGCGATAAATATATTCGGGACAGAAAAATATTTTTTGACAATAACTTAGACCATTGTACACGAAATGTAATTGTACCCAACTTTACATAATGTACACAAACAAACAACTATTGTACCCGTCCAAATATATAAGAGGAAAAAATGAATTAATGCCTTAAAATATTGTGAATATACTAATGGAATATCAAGATGTTTAATTTAGAACATATCGGGTGTTATAATTGTTTGAGACTAATGAGAAAAAGAAATATATACATTTTTAATTAATAAAGGCTGAGTACGCAATATAAAATCATTATACCTCAATATTGAAAATGATGTGCCTCAATTACAAACAATTGTACCCCATCCAAAATTCTTAGTTTTAAACTTATAATTTTCTTTAGAAGCTCATTTACTATGGTTTACCATCCCCCAGGTTACTTATCGAGAGAAATATATTTGGTACGGAAAAATATTTTTTGACAATGACTTTAGCTATTGTACCCTACTTTTGTACATAATGTACCTCAACAAATACCTATCGTACCCCGTCAAAATATATAAAGGGAAAATTGATATTATAAATTAAAATATTGTATATATACCTAGCGAATATTATGATATTTAATTTAGAACATCTCGAGTGTTATCATTGTTAGAAAATAATGAAGAAAATAAATAAATAAATATATATATTTTTAATTAATATGAATAGAATACACCATATAAAATCATTGTACCCAAATATTGAAAATGATGTGCCCCAATTAAAAATTATTGTGTCCCACCAGAAATTCTTAGTTTGAAACTTAAAATTTTCTATAGACCCTCATCTACTACGGTATAATTTACCAGCTTCGGTGTTAATTATGGCCATAAATATATTTTGACCCGAAAAATAATGTTTACAATTACTTTGGGCATTGTACCCTTTATGAAATGCAATTGTACACCAAATTTTTGCCCGATGTGCCCAACAAACAACTATTGTAACCTGTCCATATATACTTAGAAAAATTGATATTAGTAAATTAAATTAGTTTGTATATATACGGATCAAGTAATGAGATTTTCTTAATATAGCACATCTTGGTGATATAATTGTTCAAAAAATAATTATGAAAATAAATAAATATAATTTTTTTAAAATTAATATGGGCACAATACACCATATAGAACCAATGTACCCCAATGCTAAAGATAATGTTCCTCAATTAAAAACAGTTATACCCCGCCCAAAATTCTAAAATTGAAACTTATAATTTTCTATAGAACCTCATATATTACACTTAAATTTACCATCCCCTGCTTAAGTGTTGCTGAAATATATTTGGGACAGAAAACATATTTTTTTATCTTTACTTTGAGCTGTGTACCCTATATGAAATGCAATTATACCCTGCTTTTGAGCACAATATACCTCCAACAAACAACTGTTATATCCGCCCAATATATAAGAAGAAAATTTTTATATTAGTAATTTAAAATATTTTGTATATACTGGTTGAATATTGGGATATTTAATTTACAACATCTCGGGTGTTATAATTGTTAGAAAATAATGAAAAAATAAATATATATTCTTTTAATTAATATGGACACACTTTATAAAATTATTGTACCCAAATACTGAAAATGATTTTCCCCAAGTAAAAACTATTGTATGCCGCCCAAAATTCTTAGTTTCAACTTAAAGTTTTCTATAGAACCTCATATACTACGGTTTAATTTACCATCCCGGGGATAATTATGCCATATATATGTATATTATGGCCCAAAAATTAATTTCTACAATTACTTTGGCATTGTACCCTGTATGAAATGCAATCGTACCCCAATTTTTTGCACAATGTGCCCATAACACTCTATTGTACTCCGTCCAAAAAAAAAAAAATTTATATATATTGTGAAAAATTGATATTAGTGCATATACTGGTCGCATATTGGGATTTTTAATTTAGAACATCTTGGGTGTATAATTATTTTAAAATAATTATAAAAATAAATAAATAAATATTTTTAATTAATAAAGGTTGAGTACACCATATAAAATCATTGTACCACAATACTGACAATGATGTTCCCAACTTAAAAAGTATTGTACCTTGCCCAAAATCCTTAGTTTTAAACTTACAATTTTCTACAGAAGTTCATATAGTAAAGTTTATTTTACCATCCCTCGGGCAACTTATCGAGAGAAATATAGTTGGGAGAGAAAAGATTTTTTCACAATAATGTTGACCATTGTACCCTATATGAAATGCAAATATACTCTGCTTTTGTACATAATATACCCAACAAATAACCACTGTACCCCATCCCATATATATAAGGAGAAATTGATATATGTAAATTAAAATATCGTGCATATACCGATTGAATATTGGATGGTTAATTTAGATCATCTAGGGTGTTATAATTGTTAGAAAATAATAAAAAAATAAATAAATATATTGCATAAATAAAATAAATAAAACAATTTTAATACAATGCCATGGCTTAAAGGTATTGCATAGATATGACTTCTTTTTTTTTTTAATCTTTGTCATGGCTATAGCAATAGCTCAAATTGAGGACATTTATACCAATACCATAGCTTAAGTAACAATAATTAATACAAAAAAATATTTACTTCTGAAGTTTTTATTTTTATTTTTGGCGTGTGATTTCCCTTTCCAAATTAAATGAATATCAAGTAACTGGTTACCATTTAGAATATCAAGTAACCGGTTACCGGTTTTTGGTTATTATTCCCTATATCTATGACCCATTAAACCTTATTTGCACCTTATTCACTTTGAAACATTGAATATTGATCTAATGGTTCAGATTAAATCGACTTAATGGCAAGTCAATTTTAGTGACTTTACTCTAGCATTTCCCGTAAAATATTATCGATCATTTCATGGATTTAGTAGTTTCCTTTCTTACGTTAGACTTACTGAATAAGATTTGTTCTCATCGCTATATTTTCAAAACTGATTGATAATCATTACTTGTCATCATGAATATTGGTGATGTCATCGAGTTAAGTTTTGATTTGAAAAAAATAGTTTTATAATGTAAAAGGTGTATTGAAAATGTAAAAAGGTATAGCTAAATAGTAAAAAGCTGTATTGGAAATAATGAAAACTGACCATAATATATTAAATTTACTTGATACCAAAACTGAAACCAAAATCAAAACTTAAATAACAGGCCCAAAATTTGTAAATTGCAAAGTTAGGGTTAGGTTTGCTTTAACTTCTTTTCTATGGCTACTGTTATTGCCAGGGCAGAAAGTAGCAGCCAGAGCAATTTTTTTATTCTTTTCCTAAAATACCCCTTTATTATTTTAATTATTTATCATACCCCTTTATTATTTTAATTATTTATCTTCCTCTTCCCATTTAACCCTTAACAATTTTACACCCCCAAGAATTCAACTGGTACTATCCCTTCTCTCACCCTAGTCATCTTCTCTCACTCTTTACCTCCGGCGCTCAATCTTTTGACCGCCGCCAGAGCACCTATCATTCACTTCCTTTGCAGGCCAGCTCCTTCTCACTCCACCACAACTACAAATTTGATATTCCCTTCGAGAAGTTGCAACTTCAATTGGTATTCTAAAATGATTCTAAATCGTTAGCCATAGCCATAGCCATCACCTCTGTAGTTCTTTTTTATTTTTTTTGGAGCAATTTTGTAAAGATTTTTTTAATATTTTGTATTCTTGTCGTTGAGAATACAACACCATAGAGTCTCACCACAGGCTGTCTGGAGGAAGGAGATGGTGAATATGGCTTAATCAGAGGCTGAAGACAACTGCAGAGTTTTATATGAATAATATGGAACTAACAAGGACGGCAAGAGGAGCAAAGCTAGTCTGAAAACCGTTTTGACGGACTACAGTACCGAACAAATCATGTTCTAGTTTCAAGAATGATTTCTAAATATGAGGCAATTAAGGCATTGAGGCAATTAAGTACTGCCTTCTCAACTCTGGTTTCAAGAATGTTTCATATCCGAACAGTTTGCTTGATACTGCCAACAACGATTAAGCAAGGAGCTGAGGTTCCGCAGGAAGTCTCCACAATCTTTAATGATATTATCCAAGCAATAAAAAATAAGCTTGATCACTTGTATTAAAGTTCCCAGCTGCGACCAATTAGAACAGGCTCATCTGTTGGCAAACAGATTGCACAAGATGTAATACTCTCAGTGTAAGGATGTATTAAGACTAAAAATTGATTATTCAATGTAAGCCTTAAATTAGTTGGTTTACTTATTTCTGGAGTGAATTGATAAAAGGTTTGGAGAGATTAGTGGTGAAGGATAGGTGAGATGGGCCTCACAAGATCACCGGCAGAGGTGAGGAGGCCGAACAACCCCAAGATTGAGAAGACACCGTTCGCAGAGGTAAGTGAGAGGGGGTGGAGGCGAGGAGCGAGGGGAGAAAATTTCAGGCAGAGAGAAGAAGCCCGTTGAGTCTAGTGGCTGTAGAACTGTTAAAATAAATAGAAGGGTATTTTAGGAAAAGAATAAAAAAATTGCTCTGGCTGCTAATTTCTGCCCTGGCAATAACAGTAGCCTTTATTAAAATAGATTTATAGTAACGACATGGAACACATGATTCTCTCACAAACATGAAAACGCCAAGTTTTCCGAGGAGAGCGCCCTTCGTCTTCGCATAACTCCTGAGGTTTAGGAAACTTTCAGATGATCTCTCTATAGTTTAAAAAGGTAAAAATTAATGATCCCCTGGTTTTCGTAATGTGTAAAGTTAGAAATTTCTATTAGATTTAAAGGTCAAACTAAAAGTCAACTACTTTTCTTGAATTTTTCAATAAAATGATGAATACCCTTACAAACAAAATTTCATATTTATCATTACTGCAAATGACATATTTACCCTTAATAACAATATGTGGAAATACAAAGTATAATCATTTTTATTTTGTATTTTTTATTTAAATATTTAATTTCTTTCAAATATTTATAAATTTAATTTTTTTTCTTTCCTTCTTTAAATTAATTAAAACATAAAAAATGCTTTCCTTTTTTGGAAAAATCATGATTATTATTTTCCTTTTTTGGTCAAATTCAAAATCTTATCAAAATTACTTTTCATTTCGTTACAAACCATAATCTTTTATATCTCATTACATTCCAAACCAACCCATCTTCATCGCCTATCATCAACCTCATCAACTTCATGAACACAATCATCACCGTGGACTGCCAGTACTGATGTTGGTACTAGACTGCCACTGGAGTAACATAATCAACAAAGAAAACACATTCAACTAAAAAAACATAATAACAAGATTTAACTAAAACATATCTCCAAAACTACAGGAGCCCAGAAGAAAAAAAAAAAAATCCTTCCAATAATGGCAAAAAAAAAAAAAAAAAACTTCAATTGGGTTCAAACCCATAACATATATCAGTAATGCACAAAAAAAAAAAAAACTTCAATGGCTTCGATCCAAATTCGCTGCCTGTACTGCCTGCTTCAATGGCTTCATCATCACCATCACCACCATAAACCATACTCGTTGCCATCAAGATCATCAATAGCTCCGGCGAGACTTTCACAGTTCTGACAAATATGAAATCCCTTCCATTGAAGTTCAGAGTCAAAATCACCACGGAGAATAAAGTGATGGAGGCAACAGCTGCAGCGAGAGGTGGGGAGCGACGACGACAACGAGAGGTGAAGGGGGCGACGACGACAGCGAGAGGTGAAGAATGCGACGATAGCAGGGAGATGTGAATGAGGCTATGGTAGCGACGGCGGCAATGAGAAGTGAAGGGGGAGGTGAAATAGATTCGAAGAGACAGAGTGTGAGAGAAAGTGCTGCTGCGTAAGAGAGGGAGATCAGGAGAGGCTTTTAGGGTAAAGTTTAGGTTTACATTAATAAGTTAAAAATTAAAAGGAAAAATTATAAAATGACAAAATACCCCTCTGGCTGTTAATCATAACAGAAAATTCTAGCGTTACATATAAACTAAAGCATAGGGGCACCATTTATAGTTTTTTAAAGTATGGGGAGAAGGGGGGGTCATCCATAATTTTCGTATACCAGCAGCGGTTCTGCATAATTAACCCTTTCTATTTATTAAAATAGATTTATGGAAACGACATCGAACACATGGTTATCTCACAAAGATTAAAACGCCCAGTCCCGAGGAGAGCGCCCTTCGTCTTCGCCGTTAGAGTATCGTTAATATGTTTGATTCCTCTTTGGAATCTACCATGTCTGTTCCGCTCATTGTACTAGGTTATCCATTTTTTAAATGTTAAAATTAACATAAAATGAAATAAATGGGTTCAAGACATTGGCTAAAACCATCATAGTTTAAATCCTTATAATCTACTAGTGCCTGTTTTCTATAGGCATAATCGTTGTAAGTCTCACCTTGTCTATCCTTCTTAGGGGCAATAATATATTGATCTTTGTCCTCCGTTGACTGATCCTGATGCAAATATCTAAGGCTAAAACAACACAAATTATGAGTCAGAATCCACGAAGTCAAACGAAGGCAAGTCCAATGAAATGCATTGCAAGGAGGAGGAAATGGTCAAAAGAGGCAATCCACAAAGCCTCTTGGCCATCCACTACTTCAAATACAAATTTGGCAGTTTCTAGAAACATTTTTGGGAACATTTCTTGATCGATCTTGAAGCATTTTCAACTTTTCGATCTGTCAAGTGGTTACGACAAAAGAATCTTGGAGAAATGTATAAATCTTGATTTTCTTGATTTAGAGAATATCAAAATGATTCCAAAAGCTTCTCAATGGATCCGAAATGCTCCGAACTATTTGGTGAATTTTCAGCACTTCCAGAAATGCATGCTATAGCAAGAAGGATTAAAACCCGAGCATCCGCAGCTATTAATTTAGGAGGATTAGGTTTTATGCATGTACCTAATTCCTACTCCTTGTTTTTGTTAACTTTCTTATTTCTCTTTTACTTTTTCAGCCAGTAAGTTCATTTTTCTTGCTGATTTTTGTGAGTTATTTAATCTCTTGATTAAGTTCCAATTTTGTGTTTTCTTTCCTTATTTTCTTTCAAGAATTTTGTGCTCCCTATACCTATAAATAGGGCTGCATGAATTCATTATTACCTAGTGATTAATTGATTGATAAGTTTTATACTCCCTCGGTCCCACTCAAAGAGTTCACTTTGAAAAAAAATTCTTGTCCCATTTAAAAGTCCACTTTGAATTTATTTACATTACATACCCTTATTAATATAAGAATGTGTGGTTCACAATTAACCCTTACTTTTAAAGTAAGGATATAAAAGGAAAATATGGTGGTAAATTATTTATTTTAGGTGTTGTACCTCACAACCCATAATAAGTTGTACACATTTCAAAGTGGACTCTTTGAGTGGGACATATACTTTATTAATTCACTCATCTTTATTTTGGCTTAAGTAATTTGCATGCTTCTTAATTACTAAAGTACAGAAACTATAGGTTATTAGATAATTGCTCTATCTAATGAATACTTTATTTCACCTCTAGAATTCATCACTTGGTTCGAATTGCGTATTTAATTTAACCTGCGTCTCTTAAAACTCAAGAATCATTACCCTTAGATTTGGCAGACAACTAATTCAAGTTAAATTAGTTGTCTGCCAAATCTAAGGGTAATGATTCTTGAGTTTTAAGAGCTGCGTCTTGGAATCAGACTTTCCTTGGCAATTTTCAGCATTGAGTTCTTGTTTTCGCAAATCGAGATCACGGGTTCACATCAGACCCCCATTTCTTCTAAGGGGTTATATTCAGTTTCTTGGTCGTCATCTTCAAAGTTATCATTGCGCTCTATTGATCGGTGAGTGTGGAACCGTTGATGTAGTTGGGATTCTATGAGCCCCACAAAAATATGCTTCAGTCCTGGATCGAACCGGTGCAAGAAATATTTCACTTTTCTTTTATTGCATTTTAAAATGTTTCTCTTTTATTATTATTCAGTCCGCTTATGTGCAGTTCCGATTCACGGCGATTGGGTTCGAAGCCATAGCTTAGGATTAGTACCGCAGGTTGGTTTCCAAGTTCTCATGAGTTCGAAATCTATCTAAGGTGAGAAGAAAAATGTAATAGGGTGTGCTCAGTGGTCCCCAAATTCAGAAAAAAAAGAAAAAATCGTAGCGATCGGACAGCTCAGTACATGAATTGGCCGAGTTTTCTTTTTTTCTTTTTCTTCTCTTTAATCCTTGTAAACCGCCTCTCAATAAAAAAATTCTTTTAATATTTCTTTTCTGTTACTCTTTTTATTTTTAAATCATAAACTCCCAACTCCCTTATTACTAGTACTCTATCTCATTATTTATATTCCAATTCACTTTTAACTCGATCAAATTATTCCTTCAAAAAAAAAAGAAAAAAGAAAAAAAAACTCTATCAAATTAATTTCATTCTATTTCTAATTTATTAAGTAAATATTTTTAGTTTACTTTACTTGAATCATTAATTTTCTTCTCCCAAAATTTTATTCTTCACACTGTTCCTTAATTCTCGCGAAACTTATTTTACAGTTTAAATGTCATG
>VMRK01000224.1:0-41027 GCA_016801395.1 Leptodermis oblonga
AAAAAAAATCATAAAAATTACTTTTTCAAACTATGTAAGGATTAAAATTATTTATAATATTATTGGTTTAAAATTTTTTAATTATTTATAATATTATTGGTTTAAAATTTTTAATTATTTATAATATTATTGCTTTAAATTTTTTAAACTTTCTTATCCACAATAGATAATTTATTATCCAATATTATTGTTTTTAAAATTACAATAAAGCAGCCCAAATAGCTATGATGCATAACAAATCACCCATCAATTGAATATTAAATTTTAAGCTTTGTCAATGTTTGCCTATTTAGTGCGTATGTTGACAAGACCTTGCAGGCCGCGCTTTGACTACTTTTCGCCCTTTAAACCCCTACACAATTTTGATTAGACTCTACATACGGCGCTCTAACTTCTTTCCCTCCCCTTTTTCAAATCCCGTCATTCATATAATCGAGAAATATGAACCTTGTAATAGTGTGTACAATAAAAAAGAAAAAGTTTTTGTTTATAGACATTTAATTTACGGGCGAGACTATATTCATTTTAAAGGAATCAATAACCCATTGAATTTGACGGCTCAGGATCCCCTGTTACACTTTCTTGTTACACTATGTGTTACACATCTTAATAACTCAACGTTAATATTATTGTTTAAATTAATTTTTTCACCAATGATATTAATTAGCATTATAATAAATTTTTGGACTAAGGGGTTCACCCATTTTGGTTTAGGGTATATTTATTTTAATTTATTGAGATTAAAAAATCAAAAAATATAATAAAATTATATTAAAATACAAGATTAATGCAAAAAAATAAAATAATTATATTAAAATTTCGTAGAATGCCAATGAATAGCATTTGTAAAAAAGTTAATTTAAAAAAGAATATTAATGTTGAGTTATTAAGATGTGTAACACATAGTGTAACAGGGGATTTTGAGCCGAATTTGACCTTATGTAAATTAACTATGCAATTGCATACTCAATTACATAGGCCAATTTCAATGGTTAAACCATTCCTTAAAAATAACTATTTTTTCCCCTTAATTTACCTCAAAAAGTCTTACAAACAAAACTATATTTTGTAATACTGAGTCTCTGTAACACTTTGTTAACAATATACAGCCATTGACCTTATACCTAATTGGCCCTAAATATTGTTCCAACAGTCCAAGTGATGTGCAAAGTAAAAAAAATAAACCATAAAGAACAAACGGTTAATCGTTAGTAAAGGGTTAAGGCATTTAGGTGATTCAAGCCCTCTACAAAGTATCAACTTCGGTGCAGCAGAATAATCGCGACTTGTCACCCCCAACATACAACAGCCCAACACACGAGTTGTGATTTCCTAATAATCTGCACAACTACTAAGAATTAACCAACTCTTTCTAACACCCACTTTGGGGAGCCGTGTGCAAAATCTTGTCAACCTGCACTCTAAATAGGTAGAACTGACAGAGGTAGGAATCGAACTCTCGACATCTAGGTGGCTCACTATGCGTCACAACCGTTGGAGCACTGACTCGTTCCTAGAGTTGTAACAAAGTATGAAAACCAATCTCTCTTTTATGCATATATCTACATCTCTTTTACGAATATACCATACCCCCTCTCTCTCTCTCTCTCTATATATATATATATAAACGGAAGATAGAAACAAGGTTAATTATGCACAAAAGATGCAAAACGGATGCATTCATTAATAGAATTATTTTTCACACATAAAACTGACACATTTACTGCTCTAACTTTTAATGTAAAAATAAAAGATGAATTGTCAAAAATGTTACCATACTTTTAGAATCTCACGTCCCCCCAAAGAAATGTCATCATACTTTTGAAAAAGGGCTATAAATATTGCGGTCTTCGATGGCGATGTGTTGGTCCCCGATGTGATGTTGGTGTATCCAATGTAGTGTCTGCAGTAGTAGTTGTGGTGTCGCGAAAGTGGTGCCCAAATATATTTAGAACTTTTTCTAGTATATATAATGGACTAATTTAGATTTTACAAGTCTCATTGTGAATTAATTTTTTTAAAAAAAAACATAAGGGTAGAGAATAAGAAATAAACAAAATTGACTTTGGACACAGTGAATGAGCATATATTACCAGCAGTCACACTTCCTAGACTATTTTAATCAGTTTAATAATTATTCAATACCTTTCTGTCACTCCGTCTTAGTCAATTAATTAAGTCCATGCAAACAAAAATGAAGCGACAAATTAACGACTATTTTGTATTTAAGGCACAAATTAATTAACCTAAAAGAAAATGACTCGATCTGGAAACAGTCAATGAGCATATAATCAAAGCAATCTTATCCAGTGAGCATATAATTTATAAATCTTTTCCTTTTTTTTTTCTTCAAAGAGAAAAATCATATTCAAACAAAAGCTAGTTTAATGTCAGCCGGTCTTGACGGTTGGACGAGGGATGCAATAGTATTTTCATCAACATACGATAAATCAGATATTAAAGTTGTTACACGATAAATCAATTCGGCTCCGATTCTTAAATTTTAAGAGGCCCGTGACGATATAATTAAAAATTAAGACCATAAAAGATTTTAAAATTTACTTTTGCAAATTTAAATTTATTTATAATATTTTTGGTTTTAAAATTTTTTTAAATTTCTTATCCAATAAATAATTTCAATAGATAATTTCTTATCCAATATTATTGGTTTTAAAATTACAATAAAGCAACCCACGAACGAGCTTCTTTGCCAGGGGACCTTGTTTTGCAATAAGCAAGCCAGGCAACTCATTTATGATATCTGGTTGCCTCCCCCCTCCCCCCCACCGCATGGATTTTTGCCTGTTCTTAAATGTGGTTTTGGTCTCGACAGTAAATTTAATATATTATAATTAGTTTTCTCATTTCTAATAGAACTTTTTACTATTCAGCTACATTTTTTTACATTTTCAATATACATTATAAAATTATTTTTTTCAAAACAAAACTCAACCCAACCAAAAAAACAGGCCCTAAGCTAACTGTGGATGGCTCTTCTAGGGGTAATCTAGGGGACTCGGGTGGGGCTATTATTGTGCGTGATTCTACACGACATGTCACTTTTGCAGCTAGTTCTTTTTTTGGACATCTCACTAGTTTCAGGCTGAAGCCTCACCTTTGTATTTTGGCCTACTTGCGTGTAAGCTGCTCAAAATCCAAATGCTTGTCGTTTAAACGGACTCCCAATCCTTACTTGATTGTTTCCAAAAAGGTCAATGGTCATGGAAGGCCTCCTCCATCCTGAAAAAATCTGTACCTTTGCTGTAATTTCTCCATCTCTCACATATATAGGGAAGCAAATGTTATGTAATTGCGGATCCAATCGCACGTATGGTCAATGTTTCCATCTAGTCTCAAGTATTTCATCATCCCTCACTTCCTGCTACGGTCTAGGGATTGGTCACTTTAGATGCTTGCAGCTTTCCTTATCTGAGGAGATGTCACACTTTCATTGTAATATATTGTAAAAGGGCTTGCTGTAGGTTAGGTGGAGTCCTCAGCTTAAAGTACTATCATATGCTTTTTCTTGCACGGGGGATGGAATTCGACGATTGAAGCATTGAGCTTGGGAGTGCCTATGGTTGTAATGCCTCTATGGACATCTCCAACCCTTTTGTAAAATAATTCTGGAGCCATGTATCCTAGTGTTCCTCTCACAGCTATAATAGTTACAACATTATTTTTCATAGGACGTAATTTAGCAAGTCGAAAGTCTAAAACTTTGGGTACAAAATTTTCATCCAGTAGTATATTATGTGGTTTGATGTCGGAATGCAGTATTTGCATGTGCCAACCTTGGTGTAAATACTTCACGCCACGTGCCACTCCCATGGCAATCTCATTTATTTTGCTCCAGTTCAATTCTCTATCATGGGGACAGTGGGTAAAGATGAACTTATCTAGAGAACCATTAGGTATGTAGTCATAAACTACAGCATTTCTGGACATCGTGGCACAAAATCCCACTAGTCGCACCACGTTAACATGGTGGATCCTTCCTAGAGTAGTGCAGAATGTTGCCATATCCAGATCATCGAACAACCATACAGATGGCCATGCGAGTCCTTTGCAGTCCGACTCGACCAGTACTCTACTCGCATAACTACTGCTGCATAAACTCATCTCTTCTGTGATGTGATCACATGACAACACATGTCCACATATAAGCTATCATCAGCTGTAATAGCTGTCATTTGTAATTAAATTAGAAACATAAGGAAAAATCCATTTGCAAGTGGGTTAGTTGTTTAGGCGGGAAAATCAGTTAGCTGATTTTCATACTCACAGTTTTTCCATTTTCTATAGAGGACACATGTCCTAGTTCCTTCTTGTCTATAAATAGAGCAGTAGGATTTCATTGTAAAGCTAAGTTAACATAATCAATTCAGAAAATCTTTCCCCAAATTCTCTAAAGAATTCTTAGTTCTGTTCTTTCTAGTTTTTCATATTTCTTCTTTCTGTTCTTGAAGGCTCAACTATCCAATTGAATTGCTTGTTAATCTAGATTTCTACATGGTATCATAGCAGGTTTTCTACATCTCCGATCCTATTTAGAAAGAAATCTGAGAAAATAAGTTTCTAATTGGTGGATCAAGAGCTTTCATGGCAGAGCATAAAAGTGGACCTGGAGAAGAATCTTCTGCAGGAAATCATCAAGCTGGTCGTCTACTGAGAGATGAGCAGCAAATTCTTGAGGCTATGATGCTTAATGCATTGGATCATCCAAGTTTGATCCTGGGAAATACACCTCTGACAGACTCAAATTATGTGATTTGGAGTAGAGCTATGAGATTAGATTTATCTTCTAAGAACAAATTAGGCTTCATTGATGGATGTATTCCTGAGCCTGCTTTGTACTCTGAAATTTATGATATTCTGAAAAACACTGATGACATGGTGTCTTCCTGGATATTAAACTCTCTTTCCAAGACTTTTGTTGAAGGATTCGTGTTTTCATCCACTGCCAAGGATCTCTGGGATGAATTGCAACAAAGATTGGGTGTTAGAATGCTGAAAAATCCAGGATCCTCTGGATTAAATGCTTTTGATCATGTTGCTGAGTTTGCTGGTATGAATTCTCAACTCTCTTTGTCTTTTCTTTATTATATTGACAAGGATTCCTGGATTATAGATATGGGTGATACTAGCATATATGCATGAATTCATCTCTCTTTCATTCTCTTAAAACCATTGCTAGCTTTACACCTATTTGCCTCCCTGATGGAACCATTAAAGGAGTGACACATTCTGGCTTGGTTCATCTTAGTGAAACACTGATTTTTGAAAACTGCTTGTATATTCTATCCTTTAGCTTAACCTACTATCTGTTAGGAAATGTGCTCATATAGCTAAAGTGTTTTTCACCTTTTACTTTGAGTTTTGCTTGATACAAAGAAGATAATTGGTGGTGGAAAAGCAGTCAAAGGACTATATTCTTGATAAGCTTTCATTCAAGTCTGAAGTCATAAAACCTTTTGAGCCTTCCTTAGTAGCAAGCCTCCAAACTTCTCAATCTAGTGATGTTATTCATGTCACTGCTGAACAAGCTTCTGTATGGCATTCTAGGCTAGGTCATCCTTCTTTTGATGTGATAAAAAGGCTACACTTAGCCTCTTCAGGTGTTATTTCCAAGATTTCTCCTTGTAATATCTGTCCTCTTTCTAAGCAACAAAGGATGCCATTTCCTGTAAGCAAAACTAGCACTATTTACTGTTTTGATCTTATTCACATGATGTTTGGGATCCATACTCCAAACCTTCTCTGAATGGATGTTCATTTTCTTACAATTGTAGATGATTATAGTCGAACTACTGTACAATCTTCCTGCAAAATAAGGGGCAAGTTTATAGTGTTATTGAAAATTTCCTATCAATTATTCAAGCTTAATTCAGTAAAACTGTCAAAATAGTTATGACAAATAATGGCACTGAATTCACTAATTCTCATTGTCAAGCATTGTTTTCAAGGCTAGGCATCATTCATAAAAAAATATGTCCCTACACTCCCCAGCAAAATGGAGTTGTTGAAAGAAAACATAAGCATCTTTTGCAAATAGCTAGATCACTTATGTTTCAGTCTTCTTTGTCAAAGAAATTTTGGGCAGAATCTATACTCACTGCTACCTATCTCATCAACAGAACTCCTTCTGCACTTCTAAAGTGGAAGTCTTCTTTTGAATTACTTTATAATACAGTTCCATCTCTTGATCATCTTCAAATCTTTGGTTGTCTGTGTTTTGCTTCTGACAACACTTATAAAGATAAGTTTGCCCCTAGGTCCATTAAGTCTGTCTTTCTAGGTTATCCTCCAGGACAGAATGCTATAAGTTGTATAGCATTAAAGATCACAAGGTATTTGTGTCTAGGGATGTTATTTTTCATGAACTTGCATTTCCATTTGCCACTTCTTCTATAGACAGATTGCATGTTCCATCTATTACAGCATCACAACCTCTCTTTAATCCTTGTCCTGAGTATTTTATCAATTGTCATGATACTTCCAATATTCCTGCTTCCATCATTTCTACAGATATACCTATTTCTAGGTCTTCCTCTGCTGATATAGAGTAGGATCAGCCTTCCCCTGATACTTCCTCCTCTACTTCTATCTCTCTTGTACCTTTGAGGCAAAGTTCTAGAATTAGGAAAACTCCTACTTGGATGCAAGATTTTGTGATTCCTGATAAATTCTCCAATCTTGCTTCACAAGCTTCTGATCCACATTCTGAACCTACTCTCATCTTCTCTCATGCCTATATGAACTTTGTAGCTAACATATCTTGTGTTCATGAGCCTTGTTCTTATAAGCAGGCAAAAGGGAAAATGGAGTGGGAAAATGCCATGCAACAAGAAATTCAGGCTCTAGAGTTGAATGATACTTGGGATCTCACTTCATTGCCCAAAGGTAAAAAGGTTGTTGGTTCTAGATGGGTTTACAAAGTCGAAAGACTTCTTGATGGGACTGTGGATAAATATAAAGCTAGACTGGTAGCTAAGGGGTATACACAGGTTGAAGGTGAGGATTACTATGAGATTTTTTCTCCTGTAGTTAAAGTGGTGACTGTCAGAATCTTGATAGCTTTGGCTGCTTCTTACAATTGGCCTCTTCAACAAATGGATGTCAATAATGCGTTCTTGCATGGCCATTTGGATGAAGAAGTTTATATGATGCCTCCTCCAGGATATAGTAAAGCTAAATCTGGTTAAGTCTGCAGGATTAAGAAGTCACTCTATGGCCTTAAACAAGCTTACAGGCAGTGGAATTTTGAATTGACAGAAAGCCTTAAGACCTATGGCTTCAAACAATGTGAGCATGATCATTGTCTCTTCACTTTGCAGAAGTCTGAAGTGCAAGTTTTCCTTCTGGTTTTCGTGGATGTTCTTCTTATCACTGGTTCTTCAGAAGGGATTATTCAGGATGTCAAGAAATTTCTACATGACAAAGTGACCATCAAAGATTTCGGTTCAGCAAAGTATTTTCTTGGGGTTGAGATTGCTCTTTTTGACTCTGGCATTTATCTCAATCAGAGAAAGTATGCTCAAGACATCTTAACTCACTACACCAAAATCTCCCTTAGGAGGCGGGTCCTAAGGGAGATTGGAGGCGGGTGCTGCCATAAGGGAGATTGGAGGCAGGTGCTGCCGCCTCCAGTGCGAGAGCCTCCCTTTGGAGGTGCCCGCACTCGCCTCCCCTTTTTGGGGTTATTGGAGGCGAGTGCAAGATGCTTCCGCCTCCAATAACCATTAAACATAATGGTTATTGGAGGCGGGTGCAACTCCATTAATTATTATTCGAGCTGCACCCGCCTCCAATAACCCCTCGTAAAAAAATTTTAATTTCTTTTCATTTTTCACTTTATGGCTTTAGTAGGAATCGAACTCGCGCCTGGAGTTTCACTTGACTCTTGCACATTAAATTTACCACTACGCTACATATACTTATGTATTTAATATTAAAATCGAAAGTATATATTTCTTCTAAAACTTGTGATTTTTATTATCTACTAATTTTTCGCTTCGCTAGAATCTCGATAAATTTTTAAAATTATTTTCAACAGTCCGAAACAAAGACAATTTTTGATCTAGTATTGAAAATTAAAAAAAAAATCATTTTCGTATTTTGAAATTGGAGGCGGGTTTTGGGTTCACCCGCCTCCAATTAGGGAGACAATTGGAGATCACCCGCCTCCAATTAGGGAGGGCAATTGGAGGCGGGTGAAGATATCACCCGTCTCCAATTGCCTCCCTAATTGGAGGTGGGTAGCTTACTGGAGGCGAGTGAAGGTATCACCCGCCTCCAATTAGGGAGGTAATTGAAGGCTGGTGACCCCTTCAACCGCCTCCAAATTCTATTTAGCCACCTTTGGAGGCGGGTATTTGTACACCTGACTCCAAAGGGGTGCCTCCTTTGAGCATTTCTGTAGTAGTTACTGATTCTGGTTTGATTGATTCAAAGGCAGCTCCTACCCCTATGGTTCCTAGAGTTCTTCTAGAGGATGATACCTCTCCTTTGTTTTCAGATCCTGAACAATAGAGAAGACTCATTGGTAGACTTCTCTATCTTAGATTCACAAGGCCTGATCTAGCTCATGCTACTCAACAACGGAGTTAATATGTCACTGCACCCAAACAGAATCACTGGGAGGCAGCTTTACATATTCTCAAATTCTTGAAAGGATGTCCTGCGAGGGGTTATTCTACTTAGCTCAGCCTCTCACTCAGCTTGCTTCTTATTGGGATGCTGATTGGGCTGGTTGTAAGAAGACTCGCAGGTCTCTCACTGGTTTTTGTGTCTTTCTAGGTACTTCCTTAGTCTCTTGGAAAACCAAGAAACAGGCCACTGTTTCCAAATCATCAGCTGAAGCAGAATACCGCAGTATGGCATCTACTGTTTGTGAATTATAGTGGATTACCTATCTTTTGAAAGCTTTGGATGTTTCTATCAAGCTTCCTATCCCCTTTTACTGTGAAAATCAAGCTGCATTGCATATTATTGCAAATCCTGTGTTCCATGAGTGCACAAAGCACTTGGAAATTGATTGCCACATAGTTAGAAATCAGTACAAAGCTGGTTTGATTCAACCTCTATGTGTTCCTTCCAAACTTCAGCTAGATGATCTCCTCACTAAGAGCCTTCATTCACCTCAATTCCTCTCTTTGAGTTCCAATCTTGGCTTGATTGAATTCTATCATGCCTAGCTTCAGGGGGGTGTGCAGAATGTTGCCAATCCAGATCATCAAACAACCATCCGCATGGCCATGCGAGTCCTTTGCAGTCTCGACCTGAACCAGTACTTGCATCAACTACTGCTGCATCAACTCATCTCTTCTGCGATTCGATCACATGACAACACATGTCCACACATGAGCTGTAAATAGCTGTCATTTGTAATAAATTAGAAACACAAGGAAAAATCCATTTGCAAGTGGGTTAGTTGTTTTGGCGGGAAAATCAGTTAGTTGATTTTCCCTGAGAGGGTTTGTTAATTATCTCCAAATCGTGGCTGCAAGTTTAGGTAAGTTGATCCAATTGGATTCATTATTGCAGCTATTCAATGAAATTTTCGTTTGTGATCTACTAATACACTTTTCATTTGAATGTACGTATCCAGCCTTTCTCATTGGAGTAAGGGCAACCATTGGATCATACCCTTGTGTGCATTTCTCATCTACAAATGGCGACGAAGGCATTTATCAATATTCAATACCATTGAAGATTTTCTCCAAGGCCACAACAACATTTCTCCTGTCAAGTACTCCTACAGACAAATCAAGAAAATGACCAATAATTTCAAAGAAAAACTAGGTGAAGGAGGTTATGGTTCTGTATACAAAGGAACTTTGCGAAGTGGCCAATTTGTAGCTATCAAGATACTGACCAAATCAAAAGTTAATCGCCGAGATTACATCAATGAAGTTGAAACCCTCGGAAGAATCCACCATGTGAACGTGGTGCCATGACATCCAAAAATGCTCTAGTCTATGACTACATGCCCAACGGTTCACTAGATAAGTTCATATTTGCTGAGTGTCCCGATGATACAAAATTGAGTTGGAGAAAATTAAAATAAAGGAGATTGCAACCGGTGTGGCATGGGGTGTGGAGTATTTACACCAAGGCTGCAACATGCAAATTCTGCATTTCGATATCAAACCGCATAATATATTGCTTGATGAAAGTTTCATACCCAAAGTTTCAGATTTTGGACTTGCTAAACTACGTCCTCTGAAAAATAATGTTGTGACCATGACAGCTGTGAGGGGAACACTAGGGTACATGGCTCCAGAATTATTCTACTCTAGGGTTGGAGATGTCTCGTACAAGGCAGCTGTTTACAGCTTTGGAATGCTATTAATGGAGATGGCTGGAAGGCGAAGAAATGTGAATGCAAATGCAGAGCATTCAAGCCAAGTCTACTTCCCCTCATAGATATACGATCAATTTGAACGAGGCCAGGATGTGGAATTCGATAGCGATCATTTCTCTGAAGAAGAAAAGGCGGTTGCAAGAAAACAAATCTTGATTGCTTTGTGGTGCATACAAATGGCACCAATTGATCGACCATCAATGAAAGGAGTATTGGAAATGTTGCAAAATGATTCAGAAAATTTGCGATTGCCTCCAAAACGTCACTTTTATCCATCCGATTCCCCTGTAGTTATAGAGGGAAGTTATGTTAGCTATGTTGACGACGAATTAACTGAGAGTTTATCTCAATCTGTTTTTGTAGAAATACAAGAATTATTAAAAATTAAGCCAAATTGAAATGGCCATTAGTCGTCCTATCAAAATATGTGAGATTTTTTACTTGTAATGAAATGAGGGCACATGAAATTTTAAAATTTTCAATGGATTCCGATCATGTGGTATGCGGATGTTGTACAAACACAGTCTTGTACTATATATATCAATGTCTAATAATTAAGTTAAATCTCATTCTTTCTCTTCCGTTCTGTCGCTTTGTTTGAAAATTCTCTGAACGATGCATGTTTTGGCTCCTGGTCCCTGGAAGGTTATTTTCACTGGCAGTTTTAAGAAGACGTTTCCAATATTCAAAATAAATGTCCCACAAGTTAATGTAAGGCAATTTGGGAGTAAGCCCTACGTTAAAGACTGACTTTGCAAATGAAACACTAGTCAGACTAAAGGAGTCATTATAATGTGGAGAAAATGAGGGTGCAAAGAAAACAACTAGGGGTGGGCACGAATTGGTTTCCTCGAATTGGTTTCCTGGAATTTTAAATTTTTTTTAGCCAATTCGAAAACCAAACCTAATTCGATTTTAAACTGAAGAAACCAATTCGAATTCGGTTCGAATTCGGTTTTAAACCATGGAAACCAAATTCACAAAATTAATTCCATAATCAAAATTTTACAATCTAGTAACTAGTTTGACCAAATAAATTCAGCAGCAAACTCTTCTAGAAAAATAAATCTAAGTTCACCCTCTCAATCACATGCATCCTGTAAGCCTTAAAATCATCCTGTAAGCATAGTTTTGGTAACCATTGCAGCTGATCCTTGGCCCAACTGTATCCGCACCTGATATTAATATAAAGAAAATAAAAGTAAGAATTAAGAAACAACACCAGGAGAACCGTAAAAATCGATGTCATGTAGAAAGCAAAGCAAGGAGGAGAAGTATACTTTGAGTTCTGCGATCCATTGCAGAATTGAAGCGCAAAACCTTCCGCAAAGACGGCACCGGCGGAAGGAGCAGGGGATCGCGGCGGCGAGAAGATCCGATCTAGAGCAAACGTGAACGTACGACGGCGAGAGAACGGAAATTGCAGCATGTCGTCGGAATCGGTGATGTTTGTCTGCTGGGTTATCTTCCTCGGCGAACTGCAAAAATGGAGGAGGACAAGAATATAAAGAAAAACGGAGAGGGAGGAGAGGTGGGAGGGAACTGAACTCGGGGAGGCGGCGGTTGTGTGATAATACTTTAGAGATATTTAGGTTTTAGTTTTACTCATTAGGTAAGCTTTAGCCTTTAACTTTATGACATCTTTATCAATTTAAAATATTAGCCTTTAACTTTATGACATCTTTATCAATTTAAAATATTAATAAAGCCTTTAGGTGGAAAAAAAACTAATAAATATTAATAATAGTTTTATTATTATTTTTTTACTATTTTGAATTCGGTTTTCGGTTTGGTATTTGGTTTGAATACCCAATTCGAAAACCAATTCGAAAACCGATTTCATAATTCGAATTCGGTTTCAAACCAAACCTAATTTGAATTCAGAATTCGAATTAGGTTTCTTCGAATTCGGTAAATTCGAATTCGGTTCGAATTTCGAATTGGCCCAAACCATGCCCACCCCTAAAAACAACACACGTAGAAGGGTATCATTGAAGAATAGTCATATGCTGATTAATGAATCTCTGTACCTTCTATCCATTTGCTTAAGACAATGACCCTCTACCATAGTTGAGCCAGTTGTCCCTCGACCCTTTACCATAGTTGGTCCGATTTTGCTTGAAAATCTGATTTGGTCAAATATGATCAAAATTCAGTTGAACTGGAGTTGATCGATTTGTGGTTGACTCTGGGTTGAACTTGAAATTAAGGTCAAACTCTTAATTAATATAGAATATATTTAGGAAAATTTTTGATTATGGGCAATAGAACTTTTAATATTAATAAAGAGGAAGCAATTTTCACTTAAAAACAATAAATTAATATATTATTTGAATAGATATAAATACCCTTGACCGGGCTCCAATTATATTTAAAAGACAAACGTATGCATTTATCAGACTTTTGCCATGACTCCCAAATCCATGACATTTGCTCCAATTAAACATATACTTGGAAACCTAATTACGAACAAACCAATAAACACGGAACATATGACCTATTGAAAACCTAGATTAACTAATTACCGTGTTTGAGCATCTTAAGAAGAGCAAGAGAGGATGTGTAGACTTGCTCCGAGGAAGGCCAAACAGATTAATGCCAAAAGTTTCAATCTCGTCTCTCTTCTATGATCGATATTGCGAGATGGAAATTAATTAGCTAAAAAGAAGAAAAGTTTGGCTATTTGTATGGTAAATAAAAGGCACAGAAAATCTGAAGACCGGCTTAAACTTTTCAATGTATGTGGATGTTGCACAAACACAGGCTTGTATACTATATCAATATCTAATAACTGAGTCAATAAGTTAAAGAGTCCGGATAAAAAAAATTTTGAAATAGTTAAAAGAGTTTGGATTCTTTGTCTTGTTCTGTCCATTGAGAGTAAAGTAACGTTACTTTGTTATTCAATCATATTAAACAAAAAGTGAGTAGCAATGAATGGCAAAGTAAAATTAGTTTGCTCTCAGTGGACATGAGAAGATAGACAAAAATGGATAGATGTTTCTTTTTGGTTCTGTACTTTGCTTGAAAATTCTCTAAATCATTGGAAATTTTGAAGACGTTTCAAGCATATAAAATGTAGGTCCCACAAATAAAGATGAAGGCAATGTAGCTAGGGAGTAAGCCCTACGTTAAATACTTTGCAAATAATACAATGACAAATTAATTTGTGGACAAATGAGGATGAAAACTATATGGACAGCAACAGAAAGTTAAAGTAAAAAATCACTCTTAACTACGAAATTAATATTGATGTGATGTGTACATTTGGGAAGACTTATTATAAATGTGTAATAATAAGTGTGTAATAAAAATATGTATTAAACATATAAGAAATTGTATTGAGAATAATAACAACTTATTATAAAATGAAATTTGAGTCACAAAAACCATTGTAAAGAGCCTATATTAGTTCTTGTACATCTACCGACACAGATCCACGTAAGCTCTCATTTAACTCGTCCTCAACAGAGTTAAAACAACTACTTTCCTCTTCAATCACAGCGGGATCAGGTGGATAAAATTGAGGTTTTGGAGGCAATTGCAAGTTATCTGAATCATCTTGCAACATTTCCAATACTCCTTTCATTGATGGTCGATCATTTGGTGTCATTTGTATGCACCACAAAGCAATTAAAATTAGTTTTCTGGCAATCCCCACATCTTCAGAAAAATGATCACTATCGAATTCCACATGCTGTCCTTGTTCAAATTGGTCGTATATCCACGTGGGGAAGTAAACTTGGCTTGAATGCTCTGCATTTGCATTCACATTTCTTCGCCTTCCAGCCATCTCCATTAGTAACATTCCGAAGCTGTAAACATCTGCCTTGTACGAGACATCTCCTACTCTTTTGTAGAACAATTCCGGAGCCATGTATCCTAGTGTTCCTCTCACAGCTGTCATAGTTACCACATTATTTTTCACAGGACGTAGTTTAGCAAGTCCAAAATCTGAAACTTTAGGTTCGAAATTTTCATCAAGCAATATATTGTGCGGTTTGATATCGAAATGCAGAATTTGCATGTTGCAGCCTTGGTGTAAATACTCCACACCCCTTGCCACACCGGTTGCAATCTCCTTTATTTTTCTCCAATTCAATTCTGTATCATCGAGACACTCAGCAAATATGAACTTATCTAGTGAATCGTTGGGCATGTAGTCATATACTAGAGCATTTTTGGATGTCGTGGCACAAAATCCCACTAATCGCACCACGTTAATATGATGGATCCTTCCGAGAGTTTCAACTTCATTGATGAAATCTCGGCCATTAGCCTTCGATTTGGTCAATATCTTGATAGCTACAAGTTGGCCACTTCGCAAAGTTCCTTTGTATACAGAACCATAACCTCCTTCACCTAGTTTTTCTTTGAAATTATTGGTCATTTTTTTGATTTGTCTGTAGGAGTACCTGATAGGAGCTATGTTGTTGCGGCCTCTGAGAAAATCTTCAATGGTATCATATATTGATAAATGCCTTCGTCGCCATTTATAGATGAGAAATGCAAATAGGATTGCGAATCCAATTGCTGCCTTTGCTCCAGAGACATATGCTGGAAAATAGACGGAATTATGAAAAGTGCATTAGCTGCAATAATGAATCTAATTGGTGATCAACTGTAGTTGTACTTCGTTTCCCGAAGAAAATTCTGAAATATAATTACCTAAAATTACTGATGTTACGATTAAATCTACAGTCAGTGTATCGTCATAAGCAAAGCCTGTCAGGGAAAAGAATAAATCATTATAGGCAATTCTGAAATATAATTACCTAAAATTACTGATGTTACGATTAAATCTACAGTCAGTGTATCGTCATAAGCAAAGCCTGTCAGGGAAAAGAATAAATCATCATAGGCAATTAGTTTAGCAAAAATATATAAATGATTCAATAGGTACCGGTATAACTATCCCAGTAGAAGACGTAGCCCTCTGCCATTGCGTCATGGATGTCCTGATATGAGATGTTCTTCCCTGTCTTGTTTTTGTAATCAATAGACCGAAACTCCGACCCGATACTTCTGATTACGGTGCATGTTTCTTCAATATCAGATGCCACCATTGTTTCCGTTTCCCCAAACACAGCATAAGTGTAAATGCTTTCGGAACTAGCTTGATCGGAAAATTGATCATTTGCAGCCAGACAAGGAGCAGTATCTATGTATCTAGGAGACTTAACAGGTCGCTTGCAACTCACAAATAATAAACAACTCTCTGCATAATAATATCCCGGAAAAGAGTAGCTTGGAAAAGTGGAACAATTGTTTTTCTGAACGCTGGGATCCAAAATGCGGGTTGAATTTGTAAGGTGGGGGAAGATTTTGGCGGTGTCGATCACTAGGTCCGCTACATAGTACTTGTAGAGGTTGGAAGCAAAGTATAACACAGTGCGATTATCCTCGCAAGAGATTTTTAAGTAACTGCCGCATTCATCAGGATCACCTTTTATTGCGAAAGGCGTCTTACCTAAATTATCACAGACAGATTGTCCACAACTGAATCGTTCTTGACACTTGAGAGCCATCGTCTCATCAACACCAATGAAGGCAAAACAGAATATTAATGCAAAAAGTTTCAATCTCATCTCTCGTGTTTATTTCTGGTGGTGAATTGAAGGCACACAAATATCTGAAGACGGGGGATTAAAATTTTCAATGGATTTCGATCATGTGGATGTAGTCTTGTATACTATATCAGTTTCTAATAATCGAGTCAATAAGTTTGTAAGCTCATTCTTTCTCTTCTCTTCTGTCACTTTGTTTGAAAATCCTCTTCAACCTGTTTGGCTCCTGGTCGCTGTAGGAAGATTATTTTCATTGGCAATTTTAAAGACGTTTCCAATATTCAAAAAGACGTTTTCTGAATGCCAGGTTCAAAAAGCCGGGCTGAAGCTGAAATGGTGGAGCTGAAAGCCGGGTTAATATATTTTTACATTATAAAATTATTTTTCCAAAATTAAGTTTCAAACATTGTTTGAAACCCAACATAAAGAACAGACCCAAGTGTCAGTGACGGAGCAAGGCCAAAAAGGTCTGATAGGGCAAAATTATTTATTATAAATATTTACCTCTATTATTTTAATTTTTGGTGGGGCAAAATAAAAATTTTTTAAAAATTTTATATAGTAAAAATAAATAAATTTTAGAGCCTATGATGTGGCTCCGCCCCTGCTTAGTGTTGGAGTCGGGGCCATATATAGTATAACACAGTACCATTATTCTGGCAAGAGAGTTGTAAGTCTAGGTGATGATTAGAGCTGCCACAGTGACGAGGTGAAAGGCAAAAACTTGTATGAAGTGGGTTGATACATGCGACGGGATTTGGGACGTGCGTTTAGTCTCGAGTCCTATTACAAATTTATTTATTTTTTTAAATACTCACGAACAGTATTCGCAGTTACTGTTCAACAATATTTAGATACTTGGAAAGAGTATTACATATACTCTCTTCAAGTATCTTGAATATAAAGTTACTTGAATATAGTATTACCGATATTTTAAGAGACTACTACAAGATACTTGAAAAAAGTATTACGGATACTCTCTTAAAGTAGTTTGAATAGAGTTACTACTCTATTCAAGATACTTGAATAAAGCATTAGGGATTCTCTCTTATCTTGAATAGAGTTATTACTCTATTCAAGAGACTATTACAAGACACTTGAATAAAGCATTGCGGATTCTCTCTTCTAGAATCTTGAATAGAATTATTTCTCTATTCAAGATACTTTAAGAGACGTCAACTATTACAAGACACTTGAAGAGAGTGCTACAAATTCTCTGGGTAGTAAGTTTTTTTATTTTTTATTTTTATCCCTAAAGTCATATTTGAACAAGTATCATGTTTACGTTGTTCAAATATCTTTTTTTTTAAATTAAAAACACACACACAAAATGCAATTTAAATGCATAATGAATGGGCTGGTTCATGCACGCAGTGAAGAACCAGACAAAAATCTCTAAGGGGTCTCAATTGGATACATAAATTTTCTTTTACAGTTAAATACATACGTAATTTTTTTCACAATTAAAAATATACTAATAATAAGGTTGTAGGAGAGAGTTAGACGGTTCCGAGCTAGTACTACCCACTTGGATCTGCCCATGCATGCATGCATGCACACATTTTCATCGCATGCATGAATCTGTTTCATGTAAGACTAACAGTTTTTTTAAAATTACAAGTGAGATTGATTATTCATTTTATTTATTGCAGAAAAAGAAACAAATAAAATTAAAAGAGGCCCAATACATTGGCTATAGCCCTATAAATATCACACGCGACGAAAAGTCAAATTTTTATATTCTTTCCGTCTCATTCAAAAAGTTCACTTTCAAAAAATATTATTGTCCCATTTAAAAAGTCCACTTTGAATTTATTAACATTACATACCCTTACTTATATAACAATGTGTGGTTTACAATTAATCTTTACTTCTAAAGAAAGTATATAAGTGGAAAATATAGTGATAGATTACTTATTTTAAGTGTTGTACCTTACAACCTATAATAAATTGTACACATTTCAAAGTAAACTTTTTGAATGGGACGAAGGAAGTATAGTCCACCAATTTCCGTTGCCTCAAATTGCCTCATCTACATAGTTAGTCAATACTAAAACGCGGATTCCATTAGAAAATTAATTTGAAGACGTACGGTCCCAATATTCAAAATATATGTCCCACAAATTGATATAAAGAGGAAATTTAGGAGTAAGCAGCTCAAGACTATGCCAATAATGTATTAATAAATGAAACTAAAAATTATTATTAGAAATGTTATGAGTAAAACAACTTAGAAGAGTTTATTTTCACACACATACAACTTATTGTGGATATGAAATTACAATACCTAAAACAACTAATTTGACTTCCTTTATGTTCTACTTTTAAGTGTTGATTTTGAACCAATATAATTATATTAGAAATGTTATGAGTAATAAAAAAAATTTGATAGTTGTAGTAGAACAGAAAATGTTTTTGAAAGTAAACTCTTATAATGAAAGAGAATGAGGAGTACTAAGTTCATGTATATCTAACATACTTAAGTCAACATAAATAAGTCTTCAAGATAGAAACAAAATATTGGAATGACATATAAACAAGGACAACATGATCTGAACGAAGACTTTTCAAAGGGGGTTGTTAAATGCAGTCCAAATTTTAATATTAAAAATTTAAAAGACCAAAACACCCCTCTATCTACCTGCACCAATCTCTTTTTTCACTTTTCTCTCTCTTTCCTTAGCCGGTCAAAGCCTCATGCTTTTTCTCCTCGCAAGATAATTTTGTTTTTTCTCTCTTTTTGTTTTTCAGTTTTCTTTTAATTGTTTAGTTATGAATACATTTTAAATTAGAGTTTTTTTTTTCATTTATACATTTATGAATATTTTTTATTTAGGTTTATGAATTTTTTAGCGTTTAGATTTATATAATAGAAATGAGTATTTTATGATAAGTGAGTATTTTTACATGCTAATTGTATTTTAACACTAATAATAATTAATTATTCATGTTCTAAATAAAAGTTTTTCTTAAATCTCTACATTTATAATTAAAAAATTGAAAAAAAAACACCCCAGGACACCGCGGCCTGGGGTATGGATCACCCCAGGCCACCGCGGCCTTGGGTGTTTTTTTTTTATTTTAATTTTTTTAATTGTTTAATTATAAATAAATTCTAAATTAGGATTTTTTTAATTTACATATTTATGAATATTTTTATTGGATTTTTAAAGTTTAGGGTTTATATAATAGAAAATGAGTATTTTAAGATAAATGAGTATTTTTGCATGCTAGTTGTATTTTAATACTAATAATAATTAATTAATCATGTTCTAAATAAAAAATATTCATAAATCTCTAAATTTAAAAAATATTAGTTTAAAATGATTTTATAATTAAAAAATTGGAAAGAAACTTAAAAAAGAGGGGAAAAAAAAAAAAAAAACACCCCAGGCAGCGGTGGCCTGGGGTGAGCCATACCCTGGGCCGAGGTGGCCTAGGGTGGTCCATACCCCAGGCAGTGGTGGCCTGGGGTGATTTTTTCCCACTTTTTTATGTTTTTTTCCCAAGATTTTTAATTATAAATGTATTTTAAACTAATATTTTTTAAAATTTAGATATTAATGAAATTTTTTATTTTGAACATAAATAAATAATTATTATTAGTGTTAAAATACAACTAGCATATAAAAACACTCACTTATCATAAAATACTCATTTTCTATTATATAAATCTTAAACTCTAAAAAATTAATAAAACTATATAAAAAATATTCATAAATGTCTACATGGAAAAAAAACTCTAATTTAGAATGTATTTATAATTAAACAATTAAAAGAAACCTAAAAAAAAAAAAAAACTATCTTGCGAGGAGAGAAAGCATAAGGCTTTGACTGGCTAAGGAAAGAGAAAGATAAAAGAGAAAAAAGAAATAGGTGAGAGGGGTGGTTTAGTCTTTTAATTTTTTAATATTAAAATTTGGACTGCATTTAACAACTCTGTTTTCAGGATACTAATTAATGAATCTCTTCAAAGTCTTCAAGTCAACGTCAACCAATCAATTTCGGATCAGTTCTTGGACTGCACTTAACAACTCTGATTATCATATCCTGTAAACAAATGATTGGTTACGAAGTCTTCAAGTCAACGTCTACCTTTCATTCGGAATAGAAATTCTTCGGATTGGTACAGCTGGCTTTATTGGGATGATGATGATGTGATTTCTTTCCGGAGTATTGTACCCTCTACCTAATATCAAAGGCATCACTCAGTGATTCATCAATTTTGCCAGGATCAAATTTTGTATCTAATTTATCATGTTTTCTTTGTCCAATCTCTCATAATGGAGAGATCAATCTTATGATATCACATGTAAATCCTAATTTCCATTATGAGAAACTGAATATGAAAAACAAGGGTAAATTAGCCAGAAAATTTTATGAGTAAAAAGTCTTTAAGGTCTTGTTTTAAAAAATAAGAGTTCTTTGCAATTTAGAATATAAAAAATTAATAAGTTTTCGACTTCGCCCTGCATCTCATTTTTTAACTTATCAATCTTTCATTGTTGCTAGGTACTAGATTAAAGACACATTTGCACTATACAGTAAAACCTCAATAAATTAATAATTTTGGAAACATGAAATTTTATTAATTTAGAGAAATATTATTTAATTAATAAATTAATAATTTATTAATATAAAGAGTATTTTTTATATTGCAAAATTTGTTCAAGGATGAAACAATCTCAAGAGACTTAAATGATATGATTTTTTAAGAAATCAATCATTAGATTGAGAATATGTTTTGCAATAGAATGGATGTCAATAACCTATTAGATTACTGAGGTGAAAATGGTGAATGTTGAGAGATCCAAAGTATAGAATAAATTGAGGCTAATCTCATTGAAAATTATATTGGTGAAGAAGTGATTCTATACATTTGGAATCAATCACACGAAAAGAAACATTCAAAGCAGAAACGACTCTTCAAAAAATTTCGTTGCAGTTCAAAAATTTGACATCGGAACATTTGGATACAATTATAAAAGTTTTGGCATGGAATCCACCTAAATTAAAATGTCATCAAAGACAAACAACAATATATTTATATTTTAATAAATTATCCTAGTTATATTTGTAGTTTTTGAAGATTACTAATTTATGATATTGGCGAAACTATATGATGTGACGCAAAATGTCCGATGTAGGATGCTCCGGTTGGCCCAATGGAGGTCTTGAACGTTCAGGCCCAATGTATAGATTAACGGGTCACACGAGTGATGGCAAAGCTTGGATCTGGGCTTCTTTAGCTCAGATCAACATGAATGAGAGTGTATGGTTCGGATCTGACTGAAGAGTGCTCTGTCACCGGAGACAAACAATAAAACAAGCGGGGCTATCTCCCTGTTCACCTCCGACGATCAAGTCAGTAAAAACGAAAGAGATAAACAGTACTGACCGAGAGCTTAAGCGTAAAGAAGATTGCGTACTTCAGTTAGCCTGATGACTTAGTATTTATAGCCATACTTTGACATGTCCGTTGCACTATGATGATTTGTACTTCCAACTACTCTCCCTCTTTTTATGATGACTTTTACGCTCCTGTCTATCATGGCCTGACTTTGGACTCCTTTTCCATCATTGTTCTGCGTAATTCCTGCATGTATTCAAAATAGGTTCCTGGTCCTATAATGATTTCTAGCTATTATGTCAATGTTATCGTTATTCCGACTTAACTTTCCCAGGCTCGGTTGTTGCGATGTCAATAGGAAAATCCTGTAGGACCGACCTAAGCTAATAACCGACCTAAGCATGTTTCTTTGGCTCGGTTTTAGAGAGCTTTCCGACCTAAGTTTTGATTTGGACCGTTTATACATCTTTTCTTTCTTACTGTTTATATATTCTTTTGCCGATTGGGCCAGGCCCAATGAAGACTTATTTTTATGCACACCATTATATATTTTTATGGGGATGTTTCTAAAAATTATTAGTTTATTAAAATTTGTTATTTTTTAAACTGGCCTGAGTCGGGACCAAGGAAAAATATTATCTTTAGAGAGTGCCACGTGGAGGATCCTTACGTTTGGTCCAAATAGACCCTGCCATTGAAAAAGACCAAATTATCCCCTCCCTTCATTAAATGTTGAATAGGTGGCTCAAAATGCAAAAACTCGTTTACGTGGCGCCCGTGGACAAATGTGTGAGTGCCACGTGGAGAAGTAGGTTTGAACGACTTCAAAAATTAGTGTGCCCGTACTACTTGAGACACTTAAAAAGAACGGAGAGTTGAGAATGAATACGAAGGTTCATGAACAAGTTTGGGATCGGCTCAGTTAAACCTTCACTCAAACTCATTCATTTAATAAATGCACAAAGGGTTGAAAGTTCACTAACGTTGGTGAACAAGTTTTATAAAGATATTAGCTATATAATATAAATAAATCGAATATACCCATACTAAAAAACAATTAATATGAATAAATGAATTTTTATATGCATTTATATGGATATAAATTCTAAAATATATGTTTAAATTAAACTTAGATCTTTATATAGTTTGGCATAGGAAAAATGTTTAAATAAACTCATAATGTTTCATTCAAGGGTTAGATAAACCCCTAATGTAACTTTTGGAACAAAAAAAGCCTCCAACATTATAAAAAATAGTCAAATTAGCCCCTCCGGTGTTACCCCACCTCCACCTCACTAAGTTTTGCTGAATTGGATGCTCACATGTATTACCACCAACCACCACTGCCTACGTTAGATGGACTATATATATCCAAATTAAATAGAAACGTAAACTATAGTACGTGAAAAGGATATATATATATATATATATTATATATATATATATATATACCATCAGCAGCAAAGACTTGAATTATCAGACAGTAGAGATATGATAATTAAACAAAAGATTTGCAAATATATATATATATATATATATACCATCAGCAGCAAAGACTTGAATTATCAGACAGTAGAGATATGATAATTAAACAAAAGATTTGCAAAACTAAGCATCTCTATGCCTATAAACGATAAATAATGAAAATACATTGCCATTTTCAAGTAATTAATATAATATATTTTTAAAATTTAAATTTCTCATCATCTGACATTTTTAAAAATATTTTCTTCATTTTAAATGCAAAATTTAATAATTAAATAAATACCAAACTATATATATAAAATTTCATTATTGTAAAATAAAAATAAAAGAATGATGTTCAATAAAATATAAATAAAATTTTTTATTTTTTAAAAATTTCACTATTATGTTTTTAAACAGAAAATAATATAAACTTTGTTGCTAAAAAAATATAAAATGTTTAAATACATGTGAAACCTAAATGTAAAATAAAATGGAGGGGCATAAATGTCTTTATATGATTTAAAAAGGTTTACTAGTGATCAAGGGGGGCGAAAGATGTATTTAAGAAATATAGAGGGACAAATGCCAAACAAACCAACAAACACAGGTGGTATAAAGGATTTAAGCCTTAACAAAATTGATTTAGGCCTCAGTGGATAAGCATATATTAACGGCAGTCACACTTCCTAGACTATTTTAAACAATTTAATAATTGTTGAATACCTTTCTGTCACTCCGTCTTAGTCAATTAATTAAGTCCATGCAAACAAAAATGAATTGACAAATTAACAACTATTTTGTATTTAATTAATATTAGAGAATTAATTATAACATATTTTCTTTCTATATGGTATCCCTTAATTTAGTCATCTGTACATATATAGATTGTATTCTTAGGCATATTCTTTACTCTGTATATATATATATATAAATATTCTTAGGCATATTCTTTACTCTGTATATCTATATATATTGTCAATAATACACATCAAGGTTATCAAAGCCTTATTCATTTTCATGGTATCAGAGCCTAATCTTCCTGGGCATATTTTCCGCTCTTTTTTTTCTCTCGAGAACCACCAAGATTAGCATCCTTCATATATATCTACCCTATATAATAGAATGCAATATAGAATTGTTGTGAGGTAGCCACATGGCTGCCACATATACATTATATTTATGTCTGCATATGCCAAGTGTGTACTCCACGTTGGCAATATCGTGTGTTCTCAGCTCCAACCGTTTAATGAATTAAGAACTTCTTCAGCAACGTCTTCCTGATCCATTCATCTCCTAATCTTCATTTTGGTACGGTTCTTCTCTTTTCCCCTCCCCCATTTATTCATTTCTAAACAGCCTTGACATCTTTCTCAATCCATTCATATCCTGCGAATTATTATTGAATTGTTATAAAGAACGAAGGGGTTTATGAACTGAAAAAGATGAAAAGGCATCTTGAAATTCCTATTTATACAGGGGGAAACGTCTATAATCTGAGGCCAGTTGCAAGGTTCTTGAAAGAGGGTATGGTTTGGTTTTATATGTTTTCGAATTTTGTCTATTTCCTTTACTATTTTGGCCATCTTCCTTAATTGAACAGGCATCTGGAAGCAAGCACGAAGGAAACGCGTATCAATATACACCTTAATCTTGGGCTACGTTGCCCCTCTGGTGCAGGCTACCTTTGATTTGTCTGTTTTCGTTTCACCGTTTTCTGTTTTTGTTCCACCATTTCCTTCTTCAGTTCAGCCTACCCTTGTATTTTCGCATGCCAAGTGTTTAATTTTTTGTCTAAGAGACAAGTGTTTCCCTTAATCTCAATTCTGTTTTGAATCTTACTGGACACTCCTTTACTGCTGGACAATAATACATTTTGTGCTTAGAAATCATAAGAATAGTGCTAATTAGTTGCCTTCCTCCCTCTATTATTACGTGTTGTGTTGTTGTGAGTCTGATTATTAACATGCTTTCCTTTTAACCATATATTATTGGAAACTGCAAGGTTGGAAAACCATTCTTCTCTTGCATCTGTTCCTTGGTTCAGTGATAAGGTTGAATCCTCTGTTAAGGTTCATTTTATCATCCCAATAAGTTTCATATATTCAGTTGCTTCTGAAAATTATTAGCAAAATTTGTTAGTGGTTAATTGGTTGCCAGACCTTATCTTTTAGTCTGACCCGTATGGCTTTAAAAAAATCTACAAAATCCGGAATACTACGAAATGTGACATTATGATAATAACTCAGCTGGTTGTTTTTCGATGTGTAATGATTGGTATTTTGCACAATTACTTAGATCTTAGACATATTCAGTAAGTTCCCTTACTGACGTCCATGTTGGTGGCAATGAACACCAGGGAACCGTTTTTAGCATTTACCAAAGCGCATGAAGTATCATGCAATAGACTGGAGCTAATCATCCTTCTCTATGTTCTTTGTTTCGTGGTGAGCAGGTGACATCTTTCATGCAGCACCAAATTTTGATCATTCTGAGGACTTTGTTCGATAGAGATATAAGAGTGTTTAAATTGGTTGCGGAATGATATTGGTTTTGATGGATGCTGTCTCGACTTTGTGAGGTAAATTTGCAACATTATTAAAAAAATAACCGCCTCTCTCTCTCTGGGTATGACATATACAAACCAGAGCTGCACTGAATTGATACTTGCAAAACCCACATTCGCATCTCCAGTTTCCAAATTACAGCTGTAACTTGTACAACTCTTCCTTACTCAAATTACTTGCTCTGTCATTCAACAACATTAGATCCCAATGCTGGCATCCTAATTACTGTCTACAATATAGGCACTGAAAATGTTAAACTAACTGAAATTGAATAGCCACTAAGAGAAAAGCTAGCAGGTGCTGTGAGTTATTCCCTTAACTAAGCACAATACCACTTTGAGTCTAATATCTTTACACTGTTTTAAGTGCATAAGTTTGCCATACACAAAATTTCCCTTTCTTCTAAAGAAGTACTGGGCTTGATGCTTAATTTCCTGTTGTAGGGACTTTGCAGGAGAATATGTGAAGGAAATATAGAGGCTCCAAATTTGACTTTTGTTACTAGAGAATATTGAAATATCTTGGCTTCTGAAGGAGGTAATTTATGCTTTAACCAGGCTAAGCACATGAATATAAGTGTTGGTTTTGATTATTTTCTCATACTCTGACTACTCTAACCAAGAGCAGCTTCTCCTGTGAATCTTTTCAGAAGTTGAGAGCTCCTTTTCCCTTTTTTCAGGTCACAAATGTGCAGTTATGATTTAATACTGACAGTGAGATGTTTATCTCATTAAATTGAACTCCTGTAACATTTGCATTTGAGCGCAGATGCACATTGGCAATGTATAAATTGGATCAATGCAATCGGAGGTATCTCCTCGGCATTTCACATCACAACCAATTTTTGCTCAACCTCTTTCATGTTTCTTTGACAGCCATCTATCTGATATTAAATATTTGGTTCATATTCTCTTGCCTTCTTTTATGTGTAATACATGTGCTACTTTACCTCGTTAGAGTTGCATTGAGAATTCGTTTGATTTGAAATTCATTTTGTCTTCTATATTTGTTATTTTTCAGGGTATACTTCATTGACCTCCACATTCATCCTGAAGGAAAACAAACAAGATTAATGGGATGGTGGCCCTCGCGTGCTGTAACATTCTTAGGGAATCATGATACTGGATCAACTCAGGTAACTCTTTCTTGATGATGAATCTGTTTTCAATCATCATTTTGCAGGAAAGGTTGACAATCTTGAAATTGTTTCGTTCCAGGATCATTGTTTCTGTGCTCTTACATGAATCAAATTCTTCCTGTGATGTCATTTTTACAAATTTTTGATTTTCTTCTTCTATTAATATTTCGTACGCCATTCACTAGCTTGAATTTTGATTTAGAAGCTGTTAAAATTATATTTTTCAATCTTTAAGGATATGATTTTCAATAAAAGTGATCAAGTTACTACAATTGCATGTTAGAGGAACTGAAGAAGGAGATACACATAATCAATTCCCTTTCCAAATTATTTGTTCCTTATGCGGCTAAGTTGAACTATTTGTCATACTGGAATGCAAGGCATATGATGCTAAAGAAATTTTTTTTCCCCTTGTCTGAAATATGCTTCACTATAACACAATGTTGACAAATATCAATACTTCTATCTCCATTTACTACCATTTTTTGTTTGTCTTTCAGTCTATTATTTGGAATGACTTGGAGGTTAATTGTGAGAGTAAAATTATAAGTGAAATACAGTTTCACATCACCATATCAATGGTCCAAGCTTATTCTCAATTTGCTTCTCCCTCTATCACTATTTCAATTCTCAGATTGTTTCCACTTCTGAGTTTCCATCGTTTACAGGTGCTTAAAGCCTGTGCCCCTCAAACTCTCAGTACCAAATACTATACTACAGAATGCTAGGTAGGTGGTTGTTGACTCTTCCTCTTATTTTGGTTTCATAATATTGTTACCTCTTGGCCCTTAACAATCTTTCAGAAATCAAAAGTATGCAGTCACTGTTTAGCTGTTCGTTTATTCAATTACTGATTACATTAGCATATTATTATAGGGTATACCTCTTCTTAGATTGGAAAAGAGTATAATGGCACTATGTGTTGAATTGAAAGTTATTAGATCTCTGTTAGTTGTGCTGTGAGAAACTGAGAATCAGATGAAAGTTTTGAACTAAATGACTAAAACTTTTTTTGTCTGGCAAAGGGAAGAAGGCTGTTTTTCTTGCTTGGTCCCATTGTTGATGTTTTACACTCATTAAATGTGAAACAAATATTCAAAATATTTGTGTTGAGGAGGAATGTGAATACTGAGTGGATGAAGATCTGTCATGATATGCATTTTGAATTACATTCCAGTCAAGATAGTAAGTTTGTATCCCTTACAAGATATGGGTGGTTCTTAATTTTTAGTTATACTGGTCACTTTTCCGAGATAAAAAATAGTCCATGAAAGCTGGGATATAGATTGAAAATTTAAACAGACCTTACATAATAATGTTTGTAGCAAGTGAAGTTCCTTTCATAATTCTCAAAATGTGATTGCTTATTTAGTTCTCAAGAGTTCAAGTGATAAATGTTCTTAGTTAATAAATACCCCATGTTCAAATAAGAGAGCTGAGTTCATTAGGTTGCTGATATATTTGTTTTCTTTTCTTTTTTTTAAAAGATTATTGGCAACATGAAATGTTAAAGAAGTCGTCAATCCCGAACTTCAAAGAACTACACCTACAGTTTGGAGGTAAACAGAGGAAGGAGCCATGTCCTGCTCGACAGCCTGGACTTACTTCAGATTAAAAGATTATTTGTAAAAGAATTTGTTTTCTATACACTTTACAAGAAAATTGTGTGAAATTAGCTATAAGTTGTAAAATATAGTTTTTGTTTTGTAAAAGTAATCCAATTTAGATTATGTTTGTATTCTTTCGCAAAAATCTCCTCTTACTTCTTCTCTCAGCTATAAGTTGTAAAATATATTTTTTGTTTGTATCTCTTTGACATATTGAATTTCTGATTCTAGAGTTTGCAGTTGCTGAGAATACTTAATTTTCAATTTTTCTTATTAAATGTGTGAAAGCAAATATATAACAGAAGTTAAACATAATTCTTAATTATTAATTAAGCTCAATATTATTTACAAAAGCATCTTATCGTTTTAAAATGATTCTAAGATAAAATGACTTTCCTTTTCTTCTTTGAAATCCGGGCCAAGGCCGCACAACGTGCGGGAACCTTGCCTAGTATATATATATATAGATCTAAAACTACCAGTCCCTTCAATGGCTTCCGATACGACTTCCTCTTCCACCAACGATCCCATCACTATCCAAAATTCTCAAGATCCTCAACATCCTCTCCTTATAATCAATCTCTCCAATATCACCAAATTGTCATCCACCAATTATCTCACATGGAGCCTTCAAATCCAGTCTCTTCTTGAAGGTTATGATCTTCATCACTTCCTTGATGGCACTCAAACTCCACCACCACCCACCGTCACCGTCAATGGTGTTACATCTCCAAATCCGGCGTACACAACCTGGAAGCGTCAGGATCGTCTCCTTTTTAATTAGCGCTCTCCTTGGTGCCATCTCCGTTTCACTGCAACCGCTTATTGCCCACACCACCACTTCCCTTAATGCATGGCAAACCTTAGCTAATACCTACGCCAAACCATCTCGTGGTCATATTAAACAATTGAAGGAACAATTAAAGAGGTGTAACAAGGGCTCACAATCAATTAGTGAATATATGCAGGTGATAAAGACTCGTGCTGATGAACTTGCTCTTTTAGGGCAGCCAATTGATGATGAGGATCTTATTGATCGGGTTCTAGAAGGACTAAGTGATGAGTATAAATCTGTCATTGATGCCATTAATGCCCGTGACACATCAATTTCCTTTGCTGAACTTCATGAGAAGCTTCTCAACAAAGAAGTATCTCTTCAGACCGCTCAACCACCTTCTCTATCCCTACCAGCCACGGCGAATCCCACGGCCTTCTGAAATCGTCCACATTGGCGTCCACCAGCCACCAATCCACAACAACCAGGCCCTACCACTATGCTTTCTCCTCCTGATCAACGCCAACCCAAACCTTATTTGGGTCGTTGTCAAGCATGCGGCACTCAAGGCCACACTGCCAAACGATGCCCGATGTTTCGGCTCGTCACTAATCAACAATCACCAACATCTCATCCTCAAGGCTCTCGGGGATATCGCCCCTCCACACCTTGGCAACCACGAGCCAATCATGCTATTCTGGGCAACAACACTACACCTACTTGCTGCTGGATAGTGGAGCATCTCACCACGTTACGTCTGACTTGAGCAATCTCTCTCTTCATAGCTCGTACCAAGGATCTGATGATGTCATGATCGGCGATGGCTCGGCCCTTCACATAACCCATACCGGTTCTACCACTATACCTACTTCCTCTCGCACCTTTACTTTACAAAATGTCCTTTGTGTCCCTTCCATGAAAAAGAACTTAATTTCGATTTATCAATTTTGCACTCATAACCATGTTTCTATTGAATTCTCACCCTCTGCTTTTCAGGTGAAGGATCTAAACACGGGGGTAATCCTTTTGATGGGTGAACCTAAGGATGGCGTATATGAGTGGCCAACTACATCCCCTTCAGTTTCCTCTCCACCATTGCTTGCATTTTCTAGTGTCAAGACCACTTCGTCCAAGTGGCACTCTAGACTAGGCCATCCATCCTTCACTATTATGAAAAATATTGTTTCCAAATTTCCTCTACCATTGTCTAGTCCGTTATCCTCCTTCACACATTATAATGCCTGTTCATGCAATAAAAGTCATAAAATTCTATTTTCTTCTTCTACCTTAACCTCATCCCACCTGCTTGAACTTCTCTTTTCTGATGTATGGACCTCCCCTGTTTATTCTGTTGATGGTTTTCAGTACTATGTTATTTTTGTTGATCATTATACACGATATATTTGGTATTATCCCCTTAAACGGAAATCTCACGTGTATGATGTCTTTGTGCGTTTCAAGGCATTAGTCGAAAACCAATTTAAACACTGAATTGTTACCTTCTATTCAGATAATGGTGGTGAATATCAAGCCCTTGATCGTTTCCTCTCCACCAATGGTATATCCCATCTTATTACACCACCCCATACACCAGAACATAATGGCTTTTCTGAACGACGTCATCGCCATATTGTTGAAACTGGTCTATCTCTCCTTACTCATGCATCAATGCCTTTAACCTATTGGACTTACGCCTTTGCCACTGCTGTATACCTCATCAACCGTATGCCCACACCCACACTACATCTTTCATCTCCTTTTGAGAAACTCTTTGAGTCTCAACCCAACTACACTAAACTTTGGGTGTTTGGTTGCTTATGTTATCCGTAGCTTCGTCCTTATTCTCAACATAAACTTGACTCTCGTTTCATTTCTTGTGTTTTTCTTGGCTACTCTTCAACACAAAGTGCCTATATCTGTCTCGCTCTATCCACTTCTAAAACATACATTTTTCGTCATGTCAAATTCCTTGAAAAAATCTTTTCCCTTTAGCACTCACCAATCCCATCTAGCTCGTCCCACCCCATATATCATTTCCAAATGGCTTCCCCCGGTCCAAATCTTACCAATTTCAAGTGGCTCACTCAATACGCCTCCACAAAGGGATCCCTTCTGTCAACATCCGTCACCAAATACCCAAACAGTCCACTGCCCTTCCTCACCAGTCGATCGTCAATTCCTACCCATAGACCTCCCTTTACTCGAACACAGTTCGGTTAATTGCCAAGAAACCATGATCGACCATTTACCACTAGAACCACACACTTTTGAGACCTCTTCTGCTTCAATCATCGTGCAACCCACCCATCAAAACACCCATCCCATGACCACTAGAGCGAAAAACAACATCCATAAACCCCTAACCAAGATGAATCTCACTGCTATCATTTCTCAACCATCCGACATTGAGCCTCATACTGTTTCCCAAGCCCTAAAAGATCCCAAATGGAGACAAGCTATGAATGATGAATTTGATGCTCTTGTTCGGAATGGAACTTGGGAGCTTGTTCCATCTACTTCTCTGCAGAATCTTGTTGGACGTAAGTGGGTTTTTCGTATTAAATGGCTTCCTAATGGTTCTATTGACAGGTACAAAGCCAGATTAGTTGCCAAAGGCTTTCATCAGCGACCTGGAGTGGATTATCATGACACTTTTAGTCCGGTTGTCAAGCCGACAACAATACGGCTTGTTCTAAGCCTGGCAGTCAGTAGAGGTTGGCAATTGCGACAATTGGATGTTAATAATGCCTTTCTTCAGGGCCATCTTTCCGAAGATGTCTACATGGCCCAGCCTCCAGGATTTGTTGATAAAGACAATCCAACACATGTATGCAAACTAAAGAAGGCTATATATAGACTCAAGCAGGGCCCACAGGCTTGGTACCTTGAACTTCGCCAATTCCTCATTGAGTCTGGGTTCACAAACTCTCATGCAGACACTTCTCTATTCATTCTTCACTCAGGTGATACTACTATATATCTACTTGTTTATGTGGATGACATTATTATCACAGGTACCAACACCAATATTATTCAGCGCTACATTGATCTCATGGCACAAAGATTTTCAATCAAGGATCTTGGCACCTTGTCTTATTTTCTCGGCATTGAGGTTCTAACCACCCCATCCGGTCTGCTGCTTACTCAAAGGCGCTGCATCGCTGATCTTCTTGCCTGAACAAAAATGACTGGTGCAAAACCTGTTGCTACACCACTTGTTACAGATGGAAATCTCATACTTCATTCAGGTACAGCTCTAACTGACTGCACAGAATATAGAACAATTGTCGGCAGTCTACAGTATCTTTGCCTCACTCGCCCAGACATAGCATTTGCTGTTAACAAGCTTTCTCAATTTATGCATCGCCCGACGTCTGAACATTGGAATGCTGCAAAACAACTGCTTCGATATCTATGTGGCACATTAACTCATGGATTATTCCTTCATAAGGCAAATCCACTTTCCCTTCATGCCTTCTCAGATGTTGATTGGGCTGGAAACAAAGATGACTATACCTCAACGAGTGCCTATATTGTCTATCTTGGTCGTCATCCTATTTCATGGTCCTCCAAGAAATAGTGTACCGTTGCTCGATCCTCTATGGAAGCTGAGTATCGATCAGTTGCCGCTACTACTTCTGAACTCAATTGGATTTGTTCCCTTCTCACAGAACTTGGCATCACTCTTCCTACACCGCCTGTTATCTACTGTGACAATGTTAGTGCCACCTATCTCTGTTCTAATCCAGTCTTTCATTCACGTATGAAACATGTGGCAATTGACTATCACTTTATTCGGGGTCAAGTTCAATCAGGTGCTCTTCGTGTTACTCATGTTTCCTCAGCAGATCATCTTGCCGACGCTCTTACCAAACCGCTTCCACGAAGCCGCTTCCAAGATTTATAGGTCAAGATTGGTGTCTCCTCCGGAGCTCCATCTTGAGGGGGCATATTAGAGAATTAATTATAACAGATTTTCTTTCTATATGGTATCTCTTAATTTAGTCATCTGTACATATATAGATTATATTCTTAGGCATATTCTTTACTCTGTATATCTATATATATTCTTAGGCATATTCTTTACTCTGTATATCTATATATATTCTTAGGCATATTCTTTACTCTGTATATCTATATATATTATCAATAATACACATCAAGGTTATCAAAGCCTTATTCATTTTCAATTAAGACACAAATTAATTAACCTAACAGAAAATGACTCGATGTGGAAACAGTCCATAACCATATACTCAAAGCAATCTTATTCAATGAGCATATATAGTTTAGAATATTTTTTTTTATTTAATGAGAAAATTCATATTCGAAAAAAAGAGAGTTTAATGTCATCCGGTCTTGACTGATGGACGCACGATATTGTATTTTCATCAATACGCGATACATAAGAAATTAAAGTTATTACACGATACATCAACTCAGCTCCCCTTAAATTTAGGAGGCCGGGGGCAATATATAATTAAAAGAGACCCTAAAAAAAATCATAAAAATTACTTTTTCAAACTATGTAAGGATTAAAATTATTTATAATATTATTGGTTTAAAATTTTTAATTATTTATAATATTATTGGTTTAAAATTTTTAATTATTTATAATATTATTGCTTTAAATTTTTTAAAATTCTTATCCACAATAGATAATTTATTATCCAATATTATTGTTTTTAAAATTACAATAAAGCAGCCCAAATAGCTATGATGCATAACAAATCACCCATCAATTGAATATTAAATTTTAAGCTTTGTCAAATGTTTGCCTATTTAGTGCGTATGTTGACAAGACCTTGCAGGCCGCGCTTTGACTACTTTTCGCCCTTTAAACCCCTACACAATTTTGATTAGACTCTACATACGGCGCTCTAACTTCTTTCCCTCCCCTTTTTCAAATCCCGTCATTCATATAATCGAGAAATATGAACCTTGTAATAGTGTGTACAATAAAAAAGAAAAAGTTTTTGTTTATAGACATTTAATTTACGGGCGAGACTATATTCATTTTAAAGGAATCAATAACCCATTGAATTTGACGGCTCAGGATCCCCTGTTACACTTTCTTGTTACACTATGTGTTACACATCTTAATAACTCAACGTTAATATTATTGTTTAAATTAATTTTTTCACCAATGATATTAATTAGCATTATAATAAATTTTTGGACTAAGGGGTTCACCCATTTTGGTTTAGGGTATATTTATTTTAATTTATTGAGATTAAAAAATCAAAAAATATAATAAAATTATATTAAAATACAAGATTAATGCAAAAAAATAAAATAATTATATTAAAATTTCGTAGAATGCCAATGAATAGCATTTGTAAAAAAGTTAATTTAAAAAAGAATATTAATGTTGAGTTATTAAGATGTGTAACACATAGTGTAACAGGGGATTTTGAGCCGAATTTGACCTTATGTAAATTAACTATGCAATTGCATACTCAATTACATAGGCCAATTTCAATGGTTAAACCATTCCTTAAAAATAACTATTTTTTCCCCTTAATTTACCTCAAAAAGTCTTACAAACAAAACTATATTTTGTAATACTGAGTCTCTGTAACACTTTGTAAACAATATACAGCCATGGACCATATACCTAATGGGCCCTAAATATTGTTCCAACAGTCCAAGTGATGTGCAAAGTAAAAAAAAACAAACTATAAAGAACAAACGGTTAATCGTTAGTAAAGGGTTAAGGCATTTAGGTGATTCAAGCCCTCTACAAAGTATCAACTTCGGTGCAGCAGAATAATCGCGACTTGTCACCCCCAACATACAACAGCCCAACACACGAGTTGTGATTTCCTAATAATCTGCACAACTACTAAGAATTAACCAACTCTTTCTAACACCCACTTTGGGGAGCCGTGTGCAAAATCTTGTCAACCTGCACTCTAAATAGGTAGAACTGACAGAGGTAGGAATCGAACTCTCGACATCTAGGTGGCTCACTATGCGTCACAACCGTTGGAGCACTGACTCGTTCCTAGAGTTGTAACAAAGTATGAAAACCAATCTCTCTTTTATGCATATATCTACATCTCTTTTACGAATATACCATACCCCCTCTCTCTCTCTCTCTCTATATATATATATATAAACGGAAGATAGAAACAAGGTTAATTATGCACAAAAGATGCAAAACGGATGCATTCATTAATAGAATTATTTTTCACACATAAAACTGACACATTTACTGCTCTAACTTTTAATGTAAAATAAAAGATGAATTGTCAAAAATGTTACCATACTTTTAAAATCTCACGTCCCCCAAAGAAATGTCATCATACTTTTGAAAAAGGGCTATAAATATTGCGGTCTTCGATGGCGATGTGTTGGTCCCCGATGTGATGTTGGTGTATCCAATGTAGTGTCTGTAGTAGTAACTGTGGTGTCGCGAAAGTGGTGCCCCAATATATTTAGAACTTTTTCTAGTATATATAATGGACTAATTTAGATTTTACAAGTCTCATTGTGAATTAATTTTTTTAAAAAAAACATAAGGGTAGAGAATAAGAAATAAACAAAATTGACTTTGGACACAGTGAATGAGCATATATTACCAGCAGTCACACTTCCTAGACTATTTTAATCAGTTTAATAATTATTCAATACCTTTCTGTCACTCCTCCGTCTTAGTCATTATTAATTAAGTCCATGCAAACAAAAATGAAGCGACAAATTAACGACTATTTTGTATTTAAGCACAAATTAATTAACCTAAAAGAAAATGACTCGATCTGGAAACAGTCAATGAGCATATAATCAAAGCAATCTTATCCAGTGAGCATATAATTTATAAATCTTTTCCTTTTTTTTTTCTTCAAAGAGAAAAATCATATTCAAACAAAAGCTAGTTTAATGTCAGCCGGTATTGACGGTTGGACGAGGGATGCAATAGTATTTTCATCAACATACGATAAATCAGATATTAAAGTTGTTACACAGATAAAACAAAATCTTATCCAGTGAGCATATAATTTATAAATCTTTTCCTTTTTTTTTTCTTCAAAGAGAAAAATCATATTCAAACAAAAGCTAGTTTAATGTCAGCCGGTCTTGACGGTTGGACGAGGGATGCAATAGTATTTTCATCAACATACGATAAATCAGATATTAAAGTTGTTACACGATAAATCAATTCGGCTCCGATTCTTAAATTTTAAGAGGCCCGTGACGATATAATTAAAAATTAAGACCATAAAAGATTTTAAAATTTACTTTTGCAAATTTAAATTTATTTATAATATTTTTGGTTTTAAAATTTTTTTAAATTTCTTATCCAATAAATAATTTCAATAGATAATTTCTTATCCAATATTATTGGTTTTAAAATTACAATAAAGCAGCCCACGAACGAGCTTCTTTGCCAGGGGACCTTGTTTTGCAACAAGCAAGCCAGGCAACTCATCTATGATATCTGGTTGCCTCCCCCTCCCCCCCACCGCATGGATTTTTGCTTGTTCTTAAATGTGGTTTTGGTCTCGACAGTAAATTTAATATATTATAATCAGTTTTCATCATTTCTAATAGAGCTTTTTACTATTCAGCTACACTTTTTTACATTTTCAATATACTTTTTACATTATAAAATTATTCTTTTCAAACCAAAACTCAACCCAACCAAAAAACAGGCCCTAAGCTGACTGTGGATGGCTCTTCTAGGGGTAATCTAGGAGACTCGGGTGGGGCTATTATTGTGCGTGATTCTACACGACATGTCACTTTTGCAGCTAGTTCTTTTTTTGACATCTCACTAGTTCAGGCTGAAGCCTCACCTTTGTATTTTGGCCTACTTGCGTGCAAGCTGCTCAAAATCCAAATGCTTGCCGTTTAAACGGACTCCCAATCCTTACTTGATTGTTTCCAAAAAAGTCAATGGTCATGGAAGGCCTCCTCCATCCTGAAAAAATCTGTACCTTTGCTGTAATTTCTCCATCTCTCACATATATAGGGAAGCAAATGTTATGCAATTGCGGATCCAATCGCACGTATGGTCAATATTTCCATCTAGTCTCAATTATTTCATCATCCCTCACTTCCTGCTACGGTCTGGGGATTGGTCACTTTAGATGCTTGCAGCTTTCCTTATCTGAGGAGATGTCACACTTTCATTGTAATATATTGTAAAAGGGCTTGCTGTAGGTTAGGTGGAGTCCTCAGCTTAAAGTACTATCAGATGCTTTTTCTCGCACGGGGGATGGAATTCGACGATTGAAGCATTGAGCTTGGGAGTGCCTATGGTTGTAATGCCTCTATGGACATCTCCAACCCTTTTGTAAAAAAATTCTGGAGCCATGTATCCTAGTGTTCCTCTCACAGCTATCATAGTTACAACATTATTTTTCATAGGACGTAATTTAGCAAGTCCAAAGTCTAAAACTTTGGGTACAAAATTTTCATCCAGTAGTATATTATGTGGTTTGATGTCGGAATGCAGTATTTGCATGTGCCAACCTTGGTGTAAATACTTCACGCCACGTGCCACTCCCACGGCAATCTCTCATTTATTTTGCTCCAGTTCAATTCTCTATCATGGGGACAGTGGGTAAAGATGAACTTATCTAGAGAACCATTAGGTATGTAGTCATAAACTACAGCATTTCTGGACATCGTGGCACAAAATCCCACTAGTCGCACCACGTTAACATGGTGGATCCTTCCTAGAGTAGTGCAGAATGTTGCCATATCCAAATCATCGAACAACCATACAGATGGCCATGCGAGTCCTTTGCAGTCTCGACTCGAACCAGTACTCGCATTAACTACTGCTGCATCAACTCATCTCTTCTGTGATGTGATCACATGACAACACATGTCCACATATAAGCTATCATCAGCTGTAAATAGCTGTCATTTGTAATTAAATTAGAAACATAAGGAAAAATCCATTTGCAAGTGGGTTAGTTGTTTAGGCGGGAAAATCAGTTAGCTGATTTTCATACTCACGGTTTTTCCATTTTCTATAGAGGACACGTGTCATAGTTCCTTCTTGTGTGAATGGAGAAAAGAAGAAGAAAGCCGAGGGAGAGAGAGATACAGGTTTGGGGTTTTTTCCTGCAATAAACAAATAGGAGAACAAAATTACAAAATAAGCAGAAATTTTTTTTTTTCCGGATCTATAGAAAATGAATCTGCCAAATTCGTTTTTCACGAAAAACGAATTTGGCAGATTCGTTTTCGGTAAGATCCGGGAGGCACAGAAAAAAAAAAAAAAAACGGCTAAAAACGAATCTCGGAAATTCGTTTTCAGAGAAAACGAATTTCCGAGATTCGTTTTCTTCGGATTTTTAAAAAAAGGAAACGAATTCGTAGAATTTCACAGATTCGTTTTCCATGAAAAAAAAAAAAAAAGATATAAAAGTTTCACGCAGCAGAAAAACAGAGCAACCGAAAGCTCGCGACCTCGACTAAACGGCGACCCCCACACTCCGACCACGACTAACTGACCGGCGCGCCCCTTCCCGTTCCGGCCGAACCCGCGCCACGTCGCCGCCGCTCGCGACCTTGCCGGACCGACGGCCATTTGACCGGAAAACGAAGGAGAGTGTAGAAGAAACCCTAGATTTTGGGGATTTCTTGAAGGGTACCCAAATTCCGCCATTAGAAGCTCAATTTGGGGTGTATCCACTGTGATTTTGCTTGGAAATTGCTTGAGGTTTGTCTTAGGGTTATAAAGTTGTGTATAATTTGTTTTGTATTTGTAAGTTCACATTTTTTGGGTGATATAATTTTATCAATAGTACTATTGCTGTTTCTGTTTGCTCGAGGTAGTCTATTGCTGGAATTTTGCTGGTTTGGAATGCTGTTGGAATGGTTTTCTTGGGTCTGGGTGAAGAAAAGGAGGGAAGAGGTATGTGGATTCTGTTCAGTCTGGATTTGGATGGTTTTGGCTGCTGAAATTCTTTCGCGTCTCCTCTGATTTCTTTCATTCTGTAAGTAGCGAGAAGATTTTCTGTTCTGATTTTGCTGTTCTTTTTTTGGAAAATTTTTGTCTCTTAATCCAAAAAAAAGAAAATAGATTTTGTTGTGGATGGATTAAGAGCAGTTAAACTCTTTAGTCTGTATGGAAGATTAGATTCGTTTTCCCCTACTGTAGTTTTGGAGCTGCTTTCTTCTGCAAATAGTTTTGGTTGTGAAGGCCTAAAATCTGCTTGTGATAGTTATTTAGAATCTCTGCTTTAGGATTTAGACGACGAGCTTTGGTTCCTATTGATTATGCTTTGGAGGAGAGGGCGTATATTCTTGTGGCCTCTTGCTTGCAGGTTCTGTTGAGAGAGCTTCCAGGTCGTTCATACAATTAAAATTTTTGGCTTTTTAATTTTCGTGACAGAATAATTTCAGAGGCCAACAGAACGCTGTTCCAGAATAAATCTAAGATTTTTGTCCTTTTTTTTTTGGTGATAAAACAAACTAGGTTGGCCTTATTAAATGTTTTGTCATTTGTTGCCTTTCTGAAATGTCTCATAGGGCATGCCAGGATTCTCTTAACATGAAGGATGTCCAAGTATTCTGCTCAGGATAAGAAAATTGCATGCCAGAATTATGCCTTATTCAGTGCTTGTAGAAAGGAGTAGAACTTTTTGGTGTTGTGTTAAATGTCAAATTATCCTTCCAAGCATTCTAGATGAACCTGTTTTCAGTTATATGGAAATTAAGTCAAGGTACTTATTATCTAATATGTTGTTATAGTTTGTTTAATAGTGTGGTAGTTCTTAAATCATTTATCAGATTTGTCAAGTAGTTGTGATTTTTTATGTCGAAATTAAGATTCAAAACCTTCACAATTCTGCAAGAAAATGTGCTTACAAATATGTTTGGTGAAACATATCCAGAGTATGGAATTACTGCTGACATCATTGGGGAAAGATGTATAAAGTTCCATAAAGGATGTCGAAAGTATGTGTAAGTCTATTCCACTCGTCTTGCTCATCCAAATAAACTTCTTAATGTCCTTCTTATTATAACAGCGCTTCCACTATAAGTTTATTTGAAAACCCCTCTTGTTGAACACCCTTTTCTTACATTCTGAATGCAGCCATTGAGGTTTTACTCAGATACATAATTTTTCTTCCATTACCAATACCTGTTAATTTCTGTTATATCTACTCAGATATTAGTCACTCTTTGTTATACTGTCTTTCTATTCTTATTTCCTAATAAGCACATGCTTTGCATTTTTGCTTAAATTTACAGAGAAGGTCTTGGAGAAGCATATAACGGGGACATTGCTTTTGCGTGTTCCCTTGAAACATTTGGAGGGGGGCTCAATGATCCAGTATCTATCGCATCTGGAGATATGTTCATTTGATGGATTTATGTTCAATTGTACATTTTCACTAGTTAAATTTTTCAGAGAACCTTTACACCTTAACGCTTATGTTATGGAATTTTTATTACAGAGAAGAAAAATATGCTACTTACCCATGACATGAAAATTGGTTCTCATAGTAACTATCAATGATATAAGGGTCCACAAAACACTAGAATTTTTTTCTATTTGTTTGTGCTGAAAAATCCTCATAAGAGACCTAGAGAGTGTGGATTCACGATTTTACCTCGTAAGAGTGAGAGCCTCAAGCCCCAATAGAGAGGGCTCATAGGTCATCCCAGTTGTTAGTAATCTTCTGCCTGCATAGCTTTATAGAAAGCATTATAAACCATTCTAAGCTCAATCAAAATCATCAATTCAGATTAATTGACTATGTCTGATTTCGTAGCTTGTCTTTGAAGGTACGTACCTATGCTAGCCTTTATTGTTGCCTGTGCATTTGAGATGTCCAACTCTCCAAAATATTGTAATTTTGAGAAATTATATTGTGACAAAGCTTTTCCTTTTTCCCCTCTAATTCTCTTTAAATTTTGGATTCTTTAGATCAAAGTTCATTCCAACCAGTGTTGCATATTCTGTGATATTTTATCAATTAGGAAGATGGGTTTCTAGTTCCGTCGGTACCAGTTGCTGACCATTTTGATGGCAGGGGAGCTGATCCACAAGCTGTTGATAAAGAGGGGAAGACGCCTCTTCAGATTGTCGAAGAATCTGGCCTAGATGAAGCATACGTCCTTTCTATCATGAAAACTGGAGGATAGCACTACAGTCGATGAATCAGAGGTAGACCATGAAGAGTGAAACAGGGCAAAAATGCAGCCTCTTCTACCCTGGGAATAC